>JARWCS010336845.1:0-19888 GCA_034783895.1 Geukensia demissa | reverse complement strand
CTGCATATAAAGTCACAAAGGTAAATATATGAGAGTTGACAGACAAAAAATTTGGATTTTTGTCAAATATCTGTTGGTGTAGGGCTACTATTTTTGCCACAACTTTTTATTCTCAGCTCAAATCAATATAACTAGACATGTATTGGAAAGGAAATACATATTCCTTTCTATTGATGCCTAACAGGTCTATTTTTTCGGAAACTTATCTATAATTACTTTGACAGAGAATTATCCAGTAATAAGTGGTTCAAAACAAAGATACCAACCCAGAGGTGACAGATATTAGCCCAGAATCAGTAGTTCGTTTTACTGCTGACATAATAAAACAACTTGAAATGTCACTCAGCTAAATAATGTTGATTGATTTAAGACCATCTTGCTTTCCGTTTTAAAGTTTGAAAAACTTGGGGTTTTTTTCGAGAGAAAATGTTAGCAGCCATCAATGATTGTCCGTCTTTAAAATCCTCATTGATTCACAACTAATAAAATACAAAAACACTTTCCAAGATAAGATAAAGTTGATAATACTGGAATTACAATCGAACGTAAGTTTTATAGCAGCCTTAAAAAGTAAACATAAAAATATATTATAATGCAATTTGCTGATGATTTCGTTTATGTCAGCGATCTAATCATAAAGTTGTTATCTCGGATCTGACCTTATCAGATTTACATTAATATGCACGACAAGTGTTTTTAGCAATGAAGATGTTCAGCCTTGAACCAATCAGTTTATTGGGTCCTTCTTATTTCTACATATTACCTGGACTTTTGACTTTTGGATGACTGATATTTTACCTTTTTTCTCAAATTTAAAGTGAAAACTTGGACGAATAGTAACGTTTTATACTTCTCTGTAACCTTTACTTAGATGTAATGACCGTATCTCTGCAACATATTGACCATGGCACATTAATGTGAGAAGTTTTAGAGACAGAATGAACCACCAAATTTCATAATATAACAGACAATGCATTTCAACTGACATTTTCACAAATTCCACATTATCCCCTTTTGTAAACAAGGCAAACCTTAAGACAAATAATGAACAATGACATTATTCTTCTATGAAAATACCATATGGATTCGAACTGATAATCCGACAGCAATATCCAAAATGTTGAAAATGAATTTTTAAAGTGAAATAAAAGATAATTCGAAATCTTTCTTTAAATTTATCTCCATAAACATCAAACTTGACAGCAAGGGAGACTAAAAAAGAGACACAAATTGATAAGGTATTTGTTACTAAGATACCATTACTAAAACCGCACTTTATAACATATTATTAGGGAAAAACGTTTTGATGTCGCTCTTCATCTACAATAAGAAAAGCCCTGAATGATGAGTGATTTTAGCTCACCTGGCCTTAAAGTTCATGTGAGATTTTATCTTCACTTGGGGTCCGCCGTCCGTTAGTCGTCTGTCGTCCGTCCGTCGTACGTCAACAATTCACACTTTAATCTTCTCTTCTGAAAAAACTGACCCAATCTAAAGCACACTTTGGTGAATTGTATCTGAGGTCCCGATCGGCTAACTAATGTGGCCGCCGTTACTAAAAATAGAAAAAAAGGGAGTGGGTTCTAAAGACATCTTCTCCCCCAAAACTGGCTGCCTTAACCGAACTTAGTTTAACAAAGGACTTTGTGAGAAATTCATTAAAAAAATCGTCTCATCTAGAACTACTTGCTCAATTGGAACCAAACTTTAGTGGAATGGTCCTTATGGGGTCCCTTTCAGATTTGTTTCCGATGACCCCACCCTCCAACCAAGTCGGCTGCCTCATCTGAACTTAGTTTATTATAGGACTCTATGTTATTTTCATTTTACAATCTTTTGTCTATAAAGGCTTGCTCAATTGGAACCAAAGTTAAATTGACATGGAAGTCAATGTCAACATTGTTGAGCGATTACAGGCTTCTAGGAGATTCTGTTTATATCTCAACCCTAACAAGTCAAGCACAGTGTCTTATTTTCTGTTTTCATATCAGATTTCTGTATTATGACATCCCGTTTTAAAGTAACTTACAATGAGAGAATATATTTATATACCGCCGATTTAGGAATATCCAATTCTACCCGAGGTTTCAATGGCAGGTCAGTGTTTGCATTTTGGTTTATCAAATTCCGAGGTTAAAATAACGTCTCAATTAAAATTGTGACATCCCTCGAAAGGGGGAACTCGTTAAACGGGAACCCTCTTGAGATACCTCTTGGCATGGTGAGTATTGGGTTTGTCACCTTGAAAAGGTATGGTAGGTTACATAAGTAATTATGAAATATCCATATGCACATTAGATGCGTAATTTATATAGGTTTTGCGTAAAACACAAACGTCCTTGTCGTTTATACATTTTGGCATTTGTGTACTCTAAATAAGCTGTTATAAACAATTATTCAACATTAGCTGCGAATAACACAATTCACTCTTTATATCTGAAAAAAGAATTTTATCGGAAGTGGTATGATTTTATTATCATTAAGTGAGAAATAGGAAGTTTTCAAAAGTTGGCTTTATTACATTATTGGATGTCATTAGTATTCCTCTGGTAACAAACAAAACCAATAAAGCAACAGACGACAATGTTCTATCATCTAGAACATCAAATAAAACATCCGGGTTACTGTAATCAACAACACCGCTTTATCATAAACAATTATTTTATAATTTTAAGATGAAATATTTGCAAAACGAATTATAATGAAATATCTTGACGGTTCATGAAGTCTAATTTACAACCTTAGTATTGATCTGACTCAAAGATAAGACGCTTCGAAGTGGGAATTATGTTATATATATTTTTATCAAACGAAATTCTGCAAGAGATTTCTCTTAGATGTCAGTATACATTTTGTGTTAGGGATTTTACAAGATCCATCTACATATGATGTGAATTTTTAAGATTCGGGCAAGGGAGATGTTTTTGATGTTAAATTGCCATGTTTAAATGATGAAGAGGAACTGCATTTGTGGAAATTAGATTCTGACTGATCGATAAACCTGATTCATTGATCATCCATGATCGTAGAACATTTACTGCATGCTGAAACATTCAGACTCATGAAAAAAGTCATAGAATCAGGTTTGATTAGGTATGGATCATTCAGCATGATTGAATGCCGTCACACGGGTAGTTACAACAAACTGCAATGAAATTTAACAGATTACCAAGTCATAATCAATATCATGAGCTGACATTATCTACATAAGCAACAGCCGGAACAGTTCTATTCTTTTATTGCACCTAATTATTGTAAAATATGGGGTTGATATGTAACATGTAAATAGACATTAATGATATAAATTGAAAAAGCACTTCCCATGCCACAGACGAAATGCATCACTAACGTTAAAACATCCATTCTACATGTAATTCCGGATGACTGTAAAGAAAGTTCTGGATTATGTCACTGTGTTGTTCGAACTTAGATAATTAGGAACACTTAATTCATATTAATGACCATTTTCTATATTATTATTACCGAACTATTTATTATACGATAATAAATAATGAATTTTGAAGATCCTATGTATTGGAATCCCTCTAGTGTCTTACAATATAGTAAACGTTCGATCGACAACATTATATCAGGATTACACGATAGAAAGTCAGACAATATTCAATAAATATCATGCATGTAGTTGCACTAGCAAATAGCTGGATATTCCCAGGACGACATCCTCCTATGTGAAGCTCTTTTACTTGTCTCATTAAACTTATATGAGAAACGATGACTAGGTTTACTGACTCTCCAGCAATGTGCTCTTCCTAAGGCAGGGGGCGTTTAATAGACTTTACATAAGGGAAATAACTTTGGTGTTAAACAAAGCACGTGACTGGAATTGCCACTATTTTCTGCTATTAATAAAAGAGCCAAATCAAGTGCCGTGTGTCAATGACACTTATTATGGAAAACGTAATAAGCAATAACTGGATAGGTTTTGAAATGTCAACGGACACGTAAAAAATTATTGATGGATTACATTTATTTTAAATCATGATTTATGTATAATTACTCCGAGTGGTTGTTAACCAGGAATTAATACAGATGTATGTTTGGATATGCAGGATGAGGAGAATGCGTCCCATTTTCTGGAGGATGTAGGCGCAACGCCGATTCGTAAAAACGGACTGCAGAAACATGGGGATGATGAGAGAATTTTGCTCAACGTTGGAGGTGTCCGACATGAAACCCATGTGTCGACTCTTCGAACTATACCAAATACAAGACTAGCCCGTCTAGCTGACTACCACGTTCTTTCAGGCAGAACAGATGAATACTTTTTCGACCGCCATCCTGCTGTTTTCAATTCTGTGATAGATTTCTACAGAACAGGTAAGAAAGTTAAAAGGTCTTCTAGATTTGTTCTTTCTTCTTGAATCTCATTGTCATTTTACTTTATCTTCCGACTAAGCTCAAAATATTTCTCTGTACTAGAGGATTCTCACTGAACATTTTCTACATCTACCTCGTGGTATACTTTACTATCTAAGTAAACTTAATGAAAAATTTTGGTTTGGTTGTTTGAAGGATTAAATGGTATTCCGTGGTAAAACTCGAATATAATAATATAACCTTTTCGACTAAAATTATGTACTGTTTAAACTAACGTCCGGTTTGACAACCAGTCCACACAACCTTAGATTCTTGAATTTAAAAAATAATTCGTTAGTTAACACACATTCCATCCCTGTTTATTGTGTTTTTATTGCTTCTGAATCAACCTGTGTAGTCAAAAAATAATACTTATTGATGGGAACAGATTATTGTATTGAAAAGCACTGTTATTTGTTAAAATAACAAGTACTTTACCCATAAATCATTACATAATTTTATATCCATTCAGCTTAGAATATTATGTAAGCAAAAATGCTTTACAGCGTTATCAATTTTGAACGTTTAAGTTACATTGTTTATATTCTTGAAATTTAAGACAGAGGTGGTAGTGCTCGTTGTAACTATTTTTATACAGCTGTATATCTTTTTAAGGTTTTTGCAAAGATTGCTGCCTAACTCGAACTTGGAAACGTAATTCTAAGTAATGTGTGTACCCAATAGAGATAATCATGTTTCTCAGTCTACATATAAAATTTTACGTAAACATTTACAGTGATTCAATAAACATACTAGTGATTTAATATTAACTTAGAGGTAAACCTTAAAAGAATTCGATGATGCCAAAGAGGCAAATGGCAATCGTTTAGTCGGAAGACAGACAATACCATGGCCAAAAGAAGAAAAACAGAAGCCAAACATCATAAAACAAACACTTAACAGAAACTAAAGCTTAAGCAACATGAACCCTGAGTGTGAACTCTTGTGATCCGGAAGAGTATAAGTAGGTCCTGCTTGTCTACTGGGTAATACTTAGCATAAATTTAGTATTACATAGTTTAAAACACTATAGATATAAAGTTAACATGCTGGATATTTTCACGGTTTCGTTACTTAACTTGTGATCCGATTTGTAAAAAGGTATGGCCACTTACCCACGTAGTTGGATCACTAGTATGGCCATTTTCTAAAAGTTGCCAAAAAGAACCGAACTTTTGTGAATGGTTAGTCTATGTATATACTTTTCATAAATTTTGCTGATCCTAACCTTCTGAAGAAATAATTTCTTACTGACATTTGCTTTTATAGCCTGTTTTACACAATTTGCTTAATTTTCGCTATTTAATAAAACAAAATTAACATGAAGGACACTCACATTCAAACAAAGATTTCTAAGGATATTTCAAAATGTTATCAACAACGTTTGAGCGCTATACCGTTTTGGTTTTAGTGTCCGTCATCAAATATTTGAGAGAAATTAGAGAAAAAAGTTGAAACCTCTCCTTACAGCACTATTTGTTGCAATAATTTTAAAAATTATGAATTTGGTGGAACTAATACAGGGGAAAGTGTCTCTACCTTTTACTCTTTTAATCAGATTGGATTTTTAAGAACACTGTTCTATCAATCAATATTTGAAAGTTTCTGTATGTTGAGGGGTAGATCCATCATATTCTGTAACCAGTGGAAAGGTTCTGGTTAATTGTTGCAAAGTAGAAAACTTTGAGGAAAAATGTGTTCGTGAAAGACTTCCCTTGTACACAATAGGAAGTTTACTAACAATGAATTAATACGTTGCAGATACCTCTTTATTTCCCCATCTTTTTAGATGTAATGCTATATCATTTTATATAATCATTTCGGTGGAAGTGTATAATTTTATTCATGTTAAAGTATTTTCTTTTCAAATATAGCTAAAACTGTTCCCAATATTAGAGTTCAGAAACGTGCAACATTGAGAAATTACCATAAAACTGGAAATGATGGCATGGTTTCATTGGCTTATTTATATTTTTCGAACACGAGATAAAAGGAGAAAATTCGGGAATGGTTAGCGTAGTGTTGAAAATAAGGAATCTATAACCTATAATTAAGCATATATATGTGTGTTCGCGGCAGTTGATTCTTAATGCAACAATATTTAAGTCTAAATGATCATGGTCTAGTAGAAATAGTCTTTCAAAATTAACAACTTGAAAGTATGTTTTCATAGTTCATTTGATTATGTTTGTGAATTTTTAAATTTATTCGTATTATGTACCTATAGCCTGGATTTGTATATGGTTATATGCTGTATGTTTGCTAGTTTAAGCACAATTATTACAGTTAAATGAGTTTAGTCGCAATCATCGATGACTACATATCAATGACATTCTGTGATGATAGCCATATTTGGAATACCCTTGTTGCATTGCATGAAACATTATTTATTGCTTATTGATTTGTACATGCATATTCCTATTTCTAATATTAAGTTAATTCATATTTAATCATCTGAACAATCATATTACTGTCTCATTTCAGTTATTCATTTTCTTTATTTCACTAAATTTCCCGCTCACTGGGTGTCCTTACGAACAAGCAGTAAAAAGACAACAGGACCGATTATCTAGAAATCAAGAAATCTCCTTAAATTCAGAAAATTGTAAAAAAAACAAAAATAGATAAAATAGACCCTACAAGTACCCGGAAGTTAACTCGGGTGATAAAAAAAAACAATACACTCGCAAAGTCTGTTTTAGCTGTGTCTCCACATTCTATACATTTCGTGTACAAATAAACAACACGTGTCTGTCTTATCCTTTATCTGAAATAAAAGGAATAAGTCAGATGTAGTGAATCAAGTCTGTCACCGTTTCCGTGCCTATCGGCTCGGGAAATTTTTCTTCCCGCTACTGGTATTTTTCGCAAATACCCCTCCCTGTCATGATATATCTGTTTAGAATAATGTAGTTGACTTGTGCCTTTTAAGCGTACTGGATTAAGTTGCGGTGTTTCTTACGTTGCCTACGTTACGTAGATGTCCTTTATCTGATTCGGGTTTTGGAATTATTCTTCGGTGATATTTTGTTAAATATTTAATATTCAATTTTTCACATATTTTTCATGTCGCTATTTTTTCATCTTGTAATTATGAAATAAATTGCAAACGCTGCAAAATGTTTTACACCGGTATTTTTTTTAATATATGTCCTTTAGCTTAAACCTTAATTTTCATCAAGTCAACATTTCTCTTTGTATCCACGCGACAAATATTCTTTTAAAGGAGTAAGAACGTTAAGGCCCATATTTGGCCAAAATTTTATATTTTATGACACAATAATAAGTTGAGGTGATATGATGCTGAACAACTGTCTTTTAATAATTCGATAAAATACATCCCAGCGAACTAGAAATTAAGGAGACCACAGACTCAACAAAATCATACTTCATACCTAGATTTATTCCTCAAAATTGACCAAGAGCGAAAACATGTTTCTAAGATTTAGGACAAACGAGATGACTTCAACTTTCCTATTAAAAACTTCCCATATTTATGTGGCAATTTTCCTGCTTGTCCTGCCTACGGGGTTTATGTTTCGCAGTTGATTCGATACTCTCGTGCCTGTTCCAAGTATCACGATTTTATGAAGAGAGCATTGCTGTTGTCGCATAAATTACTACAACAAGGATACATCAAGGTTGAAGTCGTCCCTTCTAAAAATTTGTAGTCGCCATCACGAATTGGTTGATCCATATAGTATCAGTGTATCTCAACTAGTTATGGACTTGTTACCGGTAATACAACAATAGGTTGACCTAATCTCGGATTGACGCTAACCCGGATTAGAGTTAAAGGATTCCATATCGGTGTTGCGCGCAAGACAGGGGATGCTTACCCCTCTGGAGCACCTGTTCCCACTGCTATTTTGTAAAGGAGTTCTAATGGATCCTAGGATTCAAAGCCTTTATTCATTTTGTTTTCGTTTTATCTTTAAGTTTCTTTCAAATTTCTCTTGTCTCTTTGGACTACGCACTTTTGATCACTCACATGTGTTTTCTAAACTGGACTCCTAATGGGATATTTATTATCTCCCTTAACTGGTTTATGATATATGCCAAATGGGCAGATATTTCATCATTTGCTTATGCATATGGAAACACTAATTATATGGAAAATGTAAATTATCTCCCTTTCCCCGTATACTGCAACTTATAAATCTTGCTTCCTCTTTCTGATTCTTTCATCTTATATTGTAAAATGTACAAAATGATCTTTTTAACTTTTCTCATAATATCTTTTATCATGGATTTGAACAGTTTGCATTAAAACAATAAAAACAAAGACCTTAACACCTAATTATTTTTCAACTCTTACTTACTTTTGATCTCCACATCAGCCATAACTTGAATACGTCATTGTGACGTCCACACTGTATTGACTTGTCACCGGTGTCGTAGCTTGTATCATAGTGCTTATCTTTGTGAAACAAATAGCTGGCCCCTGTTTGATTTGCTTCCATCAAAATACCCTGTATCAAATAAGGAAATAATTACTAAAAATATTCCCCTCATTATACTGTTAGTTGTCTTAAGTTCCTAGAAATAGAAACCAAAATCGATTTCTGTGTTATGCCAATGTTAATTCTTTTTAATCACGGGCATATAGATACTGAATAAGTTTAGCTATTTATAAACAATATTAAAAGTATCCTTAACTTTTCTATCAAATTAAGTATTCAAATAAAGCTAGGTCCATGTCTGAATAAACCCAACTTGGTATGTGCTGATGAACTGCTTGTGGATTTGTCTATCCTCGTCCTTTTTTAGTTTTAAGCTCCTTTAAAGGCAATTCCGTAATAACTTATATAGTGTATCTTGTTACAAATAGGTAAACAAGATTACTTTATATAGGTATATGTTTTACTACTTTTTGAAAAAATAAATCTGGGAGCAACTAAGCTCACACTTGTTTTCATTGGTTGGTTTTATTCATACTTTAGTTTCCCGTAGAGTGTGTGTTTTATATTGGTGTTCTGTTTCGTTTTGTTGATCATTTTGTTGTATGCCTTCTGACTTGACAATTTCCGTCTGCCCTTGGTAAATTTGAACTCTTTTTACGAATACACATACATCCGCTTTACCTAGCTATTCCTCGAGTGTGAACTTAGTTACATGACAGGAATACGAAGATACCAAAGGGGCAGACAGAAATCGTTAAATCGGAAGACAGACAAGACCATGGACAACAAAATGAAACGAAAGACAAACATAGAACACACAACACTACACTGAAAACTAAAGCTGGAGTAACACGAACCCTACAAAAACCAGGGTACTTTATGACGAAACAGTCACTGGTCGATGATTGTTACCTTTGAATATTATCACTTTTTGGTTTGGGGGCCTATTATAGCCTGTCGTCGGGTGTGGATGTTTGCCCACTATTGAAGGCCTAAGGGCAAACAGAAGATGTCTGTAATTAACACGTTTTTGAATTGCTGTCTTATTGACAATCATATCACATCTTTTTTTCCATATCAATGTTTGAGTGAGTTTCTGCTTCCTTTGCCTATGATCTTGCTGTGATAGAGTAGATCCTCAATCCGATCTATCACGACTTTTTGAAAAAAAGTTTTGTTTTCATGTAGATTCGATCAAAAGAGAAACCTTTAAGAAAGGATCTTCCCCAAAAAGTATAACTATATTCTAAATTTGTTTTCTCTTCTTCAATGGTATAAATGATTGCTTTTAAACTGCATAACTTAATTTTTCCCTAGGCGTTTTAAGGTATATTATTAGGATTCTGTAAAAATATAAAACCTTCATATCCTTCACTATCCCTTAAAACCCATGCCTACTTGACACGTTTTAGTTTTAATTTTCGCCTTCTGAAAAAACTGATATTATTCTTTAAGGTTTAAATTTCAGTTTATATTTTCTGACGTGACGGATTCTTACCTTTTCGCGGATCAGTATTGCTGAGCACTGCAGTGGAACTCCCATCATCTTATGTGGATTCCATGTCATTGAATTGGCTCTGTAAACCAAAAATAATTGCCATATCAAAATATGATAAAATAAAATTGAAAAATGTGACATAAATGTCATCGTCTTTCAATAAAATGCAACACAAATTTTATAATCTAGAAAGTCAGATGAGCTCAGACAGCATTCAGGTAAGATAGATTTTAAGAAATCATTCAGGGACGTGATTCATAAAATGCATAAACTGTTAAAACAAATATCATTTTATACATTGAAAAACCGAAGTTGTTTACCTGTGAATTCCTCTAAGAAGATGTCTGTGCTTGTCAGATATCAAAGCCGTTCCTCCCCACGCCCCCTTTAAAGGCAAAAACCACACAAATATGCATTAATCATAAATGGCATATATTTTTGTATTGTTTGGGAATTATACATTTTTCATAATTTATTATCAGTAATAAAAGTGGATTATAGTAGAAAATATTATGTTACTTTCACTCCAATTATCTGAAATATGTTTTCTGTACACCACCTCATCAGGTTGATTACATTAAATAAACTGCAATTGATCATTATGATTAAATACATTTCGTAGTTACAAACAATATTGCATATGTCATCTGAATTTGATATTATTTCACCATCAACGAATAACTTGAAAAATCTACTTAAGTATTCTGAAATCGGTTGAAGCCTTATTGTGATTTGCGCCTTAGTACTAACAAAAGACGTTTAAAACAACATGACATTTGTAATTCGAATTAGTCATTTTAGTTTTTATAGTTTTTTAAAAACGGACAATAACACTTCACATGGTCAAAACAATGCAAAAACTTTTATTTCTTTGTTGATTGAACTATATTTGTGTTTCATGACTGATGTTTTCTGTTAATTCTAATTACAACATGTGTTTTATGTCTGGTGTAAGGTAAAAATATAGCGTAGGCCAATAGAGAGAGTTGAGTGTTTATGTACATAGGAAAAACGAATTAACAGTGTTTTTTTTTAGAAAAGCCCTTAGTAAGTAAACTATAGACAGGTCCAAAAACCCAGAACCCGAAATGAAGAAGTTAAACATCAAGTAACAATTTTTTGCGTTCGGAAAGCTAAAAAAACACTGTAAGTTTTTTTTTTTCTTTTCAAATATTATGCCACATAATTTCACCAAAGAATAACAGAGCAAATCAATCCCCGAAGAAAATCAGAAGTAGTCTGTTTTACTAGATCTTTTGCAACTGTGCTTTTATTAATTGACAGTCTCTATATCATAATCGTGTAAACGCCTCGAGTGCTGAAGGTCATAGGTTCGATCACCGGCCGGGTCAAACCAAAGGCAATAAATTGATATTGCTGTTTCTCCCGTATGCACGCAGCATTTAGGAGGATGAGCAAATTCTGGTCAGCCCAGATTCAGAATAATGCGTCCAGGTAAAGTGGCATGTTTTCTTCCTATGGCCTGTTGCTTTTCTTAAACTAGCACATTAAAATCCGGCTCAGCGTGTCGGTCATGAACATAGCAGAGTTCATTCATCCTCACTTGTTAAAATGCGTTCGTCCTGAACATTCATGAAATATTTGCCGCTGGACGTAAAGCAACAATCACTCATTCAATCAATTAATTTAGTAATCAAACATAATAAGCTTTTGTGCTGTAACAAATTGCAAAACTGGTAACTCAATTTTGTTCTAACTATCATAATTGCATACACATACATCTACATGGAGCCATATGTCATACTCTTCACAAACTTCTGCTATCTCATCCACGGGATCATAGGCTCCTAGAACAGTAGTTCCACATGTAGCATTAACCATCAAAGGAACCTGCTGATTTTGTATGGCTGTCTTTACCTTAGTTCGTAAATCATCTACTACCATCTTTCCTCTATAATTAGAAGGTAAGGTACGTAAACACAAATTGATTTCAGTTTTTCATTGTGATGAAATAGTAATACATATGTAAAAATCTCCGAAAGGATAATAAAACTGCTATATCGTTTTGCTTCAACCCGTCATTGCATATTGGCAAATATAGAAAATATTTTTGTTAATCATTTATATGCAGTATAATTTCCATGTTATATTGAATGAAATAATTAAAAGATACCAAAGGACATACTTGGCCATGACCAACATCGCGCTTTAGAGTAACATCAGTACACAAGAAAATTGAGCTTGATTAACAGGAACCCTATGAAACGACGGCAAGCTGTTTCAGAAGGTTACTTTTTAAATCCAGTGTAGAATACCCATGTTTTAGATAAAAAGTGCAGTACTGCTTCGGTGGTGTAATGGTTAGCGTGCTGGCCGCGAGTGCGGAAGGTCATGGGTTTGATCCCCGGTCGGGTAAAACCAAAGACATTAAAATTGGTATTTGTTGCTTCTCCGCTAAGAACGCAGCATTTAGAAGTAAGAGACTGGTCGGCCCAGAGAATAATGTGTCTGGGTAAGGTGGCATGTCTTCCTGCGCACTGTTGCTTTCTATAGGCTAGCACGTTAAAAATCTGGTTCAGCGTGTCGGTCTAGTAAAAAGCACGATTCATTAATCACCAACATACATTAATATACTCTCGTCCTGAATATGCATGAAATATTTGCCGCTGGACGTCTAGCAACAATCAATCAATCGATCAATCAAAAGTGCATAGTTCAAAAAGACAAGACAAATTTGAAATGAACTAAAAGATAAAACGAAAAAAAAGGAACAAAGGTTTGGAATCCACGAACTCAAAAAACCAGGAGTGGGATCAGGTGCTCCGGTAAACATCTTTTGATTTAAAACAAAATTATTATGCGGGCAACAAACCTTATTTTTTTGTTTGCATTTTCTTCTTGGTTTGATTACTTCATGAATGCCTGTTTTATGCAGAGTATCCTGTACGCATAAGAGAAGTCGCAAACGTGGACTTCTATCCATTATAGGACAATAAATGTTGTCGACACAGGCATCGGTTCGTTTTTTTCATAACGATGACAATGTAAGAAGATATATGGAATTTGTAAAGCCCTATAGGAAACAAATGTGTGCTCAGTAATCTTGATCTTAAGAATACATAAAACTAACGACATTACCTTGCTTTTGATATCTAAAAGGATTCGCAGATACCAAAGGAGCAGAAGAGGAGAAACAAGACCATGGCCAACAAAATTAAACGAATGACAAACACTACTACTCGAACTTAAAGCTGGAGTAAAACGAACCCTACAAAAACTAGGGTGACTTCAGGTGCTCCGAATGGGTAAGCAACTCCGGCTACATTAGTGTTACCCGTCATTTTATTCGGTAGATAAAGCCGATGTTTAGTCACAATCGATGTAAGTCAGAACCAGTATAGGAATGGATTTGTAGTCACGACAGTTGGATGCTATCCATTGTCATTTGTGAAATGGATATTTCGTAACTAGTATGTTTATGCAACAAAAACATCCTACATACTAAATCAGAATGATTTATTGCAACTACAGAAACACCCTGCAATGTCAAATGGGCATGTAGGAAATGGAGACGTGGTATAATCTCCATATAAATGCGTCACAGACATTTCATAAAAGTTTTGATTACAAACAAATAACTCAACATTTACAAGTTGAGACTCTAGCAAAGGAAAAAGTTCCACAACATAAAAAAGTGGTAAATGACCCCAAAAGAAGAGAATGTAAAACTATTAAACTGTAACCTTAATACTTTCCGAATAAATAACAGCAAATAAATATCTAATAGTTCTAGTTTTATTTCGAGCATCCGCTGCTCTTACACGCTAGCTTATCTGACACAAAATTTATTATTTTCAAACAGCAGAGGCGGATGCAGACTTTTGGAAAAGGGGGCCAACTTTTTATGGACCTCTTGATTCATCAATTTTCTCGATTTCTAACGGAGATTAAGATCAAAATTTACCCCAAACTTTTCCTTTTTTACCATTTTTGCGTCTCAAAGGGGACCCGGGACCATTTCAGAAATGCAACGGTATTCTGGGAACGTCACTGTTTTGGTTAAATTTCATTGACCAAGACGTCTTTTACGAGGACGCTTAGATTACGAGGACGGAAGTTGAATTTCTGAAACGGTCAATTTACCACTGAATCTAAAACACATCCACAATGAACATGTGCAGTGTTGATATTTCTTTAAAACTTAGTATATATTAAGTCTTCACCGGAATACATGTGTCGCCTGCTTTCTATTTGCCGAGGAAGGCAAACATTAAAGGCAATAAGTTTGGTTAATTTCTGATGAATAGTTAAGGAGTAGCGGATTAGAAATTATTACCCGCTCTCTTTTCAGCATAATGCAAGTCAACATTACAATAAGAATTTACAGCATTGAATTCCTGGGAATATAAAATAGGAGATGCAATAAAACATCATTGATAAAGAGTATCTGAAAATTTGTTTAATTTCTATTTAATAAGTGGTTTAGGAGGAGAACCAGATTAGAAATAGTACTCGCCTTTTTCTCACTGCATTTTTAAAGTCAAAAGTGCGCACAAAAATATTGATTTTCTGGAAAATTTAAATAGGAGGTGCAATACTACCTCTATTGATAAAGATTCTGTTAAAATCTGGTTCATTTTTGTTAAATGGTTAGGAAGAAGGAGTAGCAAATTAGAAATCCCCCCCTCCTTTCCAGCATACTGCAAGTCAAATTTGCACAAAGAATTAATTACACTGAATTTCTAGGAAAATAAAATAGGAGGTGCATTACTACATTCATTGATAAAGAATTTTTTAAAGTTTGTTTAATTTCTATTGAGTGGTTAAAGAGGAGTAGCAGATTAGAAATGGAACCCCCCTTTATTCACTGCATTTTATAAGTCATAATTGGAGCAATATTTAAAATATTGATTTTTTGGAAAAATAGAATAAGAGGTGCAATACTTCATCTATTGATAAGGATTCTGTTAAAATTTGGTTATTTTTTGTTGAATGGTTAAGAAGGAGTAGCGGATTAGAAATTGATGCCCCTCCCCCCTTTTCAGCTTACTGCAAGTCAATTTTGCACAAATAATTTACTGCATTAAATTCCTGGGAAAATAAAATAGGAGCTGCATTACTAAATTCATTCATAAAGAATTTGTGAAAGTTTGTTTAATTTCTATTAAGTGGTTAAGGAGAAGTATCAGATTAGAAGCAGTACTCCCATTTCTCACTAAATTTTATAAGTAAAAATTCCAGTAAAATTTAAAATATTGAATTTTTGGAAAAGTAAAATAGGACGTGTAACACTACACCTCATAATAAAGAATGTGTGAATGGTTCAGTGGTTTAAGAGTAGTAGTGGATAAGAACGTGTGACTCCGACGACGACGACGCGGACGCAAGACGACAGAGTGATCCATATATGTCGCCCTGCTAGAAGCAGGCGACACAAAAACTGAATTACCTTTCGTCACATTCAACTTCAATCACATTATCCCTGCCGATACCCAGTATCATGGCTGCTTTATGAACGGAAAAATGGCTCTAAAAAGGAAACAGTATTTTCTGTTGACTTCGATTTGAGAACTTAACTTTCATGATTTTCAAAAAGGTCGAATGCTAAAGATTTTGTTTGTTTGATTTGGGTTTAAAGCCACTTTCAACAATATTTCAGTCATATCGCGGCGGTCAGTTTTCCTGGTGGAGGAAGCCGGAGTACCCGGAAAGAACCATCGACCTTGGGCAGATAACTGACAAACCTTATCATATGCAATGCGAGTTAAAGGTTAAAGAAATAAATCCGCATATATTATTAGTATATAAAGATTTCTCGTACATGTCTACATGATTAAATTCTTGTTCTAAGGAGGAATTCGAAGATACCAGATGGATAGACAGAAATTGTTAAGTCAGAAGACAGACAAGACCATGACAAACAAAATGAAAGGAAAGACAAACATAAAACACACAACTAAAGCTGGAGTAACTAGAACCCTACAAAAACCAGGGTGAGTTCGGGTGCTCCGGAAGGGTATGCAACTCCTGCTCCACCGTTCCGCTGACTTCGGACACTTTACTAACCATCGTTATTTTGGTTTTTTCACGTACGGTTTTATCAGTATTTTAAACACTATTTGAAGAGTAAGAAAATTGTTAAAGAACATCGTGTAAATTGAATTTAATTATGCTTTCTATTAACCAAAAAAGGGAGTTAATTTTAGTGTTGAGTTCTTGTTCAGGACATATAATGACTAATGCTTTTATTGAGGTTAAATTGAGATTTATTACATCCTAGCTATTATTACGATCGTTGAACCAGATTTTAGTCACCCTTCAAAATCAAATTAAAAATGTCGTTAAAAAAACATCAACAGTAATTGATTTAAGTAATTATATCAATCATTAGGTGTAAACTAGAAGTCAGTTGAAAGGCAATATTGAAATGTCCCTGTAATTAAGGAAAGACGAAAACACAAACCAGAAATTACACAACCAGATTATTATTGGCGATAGACCAACATACTTTCCAAACATCTGCAGATAACAGAGCAGTATCTTTTAATGCATACACCATTTTTTATTTGGGGCGATTTAGAACTTTTCACAAGGATTGGTATTCCACCCTTCTTGAAGGCCTTGTTGAGAACTCTAGATTTGTTAATTAGTCAGTTTTTCTCGTAGTTGGAGTGCAGTCTCTCTGACATTTACCCCATATCCTTTCAATTTAATATTTCCTATTATTGTGCTCGGATAATATTTAGCAAACACATCTTCGAACGGTTTTTACGTCGATAAAATGTGGATATTATACTATCGTTTCATATTTTGTCAACATCTTTTATTTGTTACATTTTTGCTTCGCAGTTTACTTACCTTATCGGTAAGTCATGACAGTTAAAAATATTTACACATAAATATACCTTTTTTCAAAAAAGTGTCACTTTTGCAACTGTGGCATTGACCATTGATTTAGATATTTTAAAATCGGTAAGAGTCTACCAGCAACGTATTTGTAACGGACATCCGATCGGTAATAATCGAGGAGTACAACTCGGAAACTTTTTACTTCTGTTTTCACCCATGACCCCATTATCAAATCTATTGTGTATTATTTTCGACTGTCTAATACATCAATGAGGTTACACAGAAACAAGTCTGTTGAAAAATAAAATCTGATATGTTTTGTTGTTGCAAGGAAACAAAACGTTGCCATGGCTTCCAAATGTAAATTTGAAATACTGATACCTGTCACTTCCGGTTTTTACAGTGATCCCATCATCGACATTTTAGTGTTACACGTCTCACCTGGCTTCAACAAAAACTAGGTTACATGCAACAAAGTTAGGTTCAAATTAGAGGCAAGGTGTTTAGAGTACTGCATAGAAAAAAAATTTTCCAATCTAATTAAAATTTGATCTCCGCACTTGCTCCCCCTTTTTTATTTGTTTTTGTCTTTGGTTGCGTCATGGGAGATCGAAGGACATCCCATCTGAGTTCACGTCAGGGGTCATTATGAACACATTCGGAAAGCTTCGGAGCTTTAGTTCTAGAAATAGGCTTTACGATATGTAAATCACCTTCGCAGCAGTGAGGCGTCGCTGATTGTCTATCGTAAATTTGACCTCTGACGTGAACTCGGATGGGATGTCCTTAGATCTTCCACCACGCGACAAAAGAAAAAAAAACAAATAAAAAAGGGCGAGCTAGTGCGGAGATCAACTTTTAATTTGATTGGAACTTTTTAAAATCTTATCGCATTTATAACTGATGTGGTTTACGACTGAAAGAACTTGATTTGATGTACAATTCTTCCCAACTCTATATTGACACAGTCATAATATACATGTTTACCCATCTTGTCCAATTATTTGTGAATTTTGTTATTCTGGAGATGAAACGTTTTATCAGCTGCATTGAAACCAATAAATAGGACGATCGAGAGCATACTAAACAGGCACCCCAAAAGAAGTAATCAAATCCAAAGAAACTAAAACGGGCAGCCAAATCCAGCTGAACAGATATCCAACATAGGCAATTTACAAATCCGTATTTTTAGGGATTTAGTATTTAAATAATTACCACAAACTTCTTTAGAACAGTCTGACGTTATTCATGTCAGACAAGTATGACAACTCAAATTTGTCTAACATCAGAAGTAAGGAGTTTTGATTAAAATAAACGAAAATTAAATTGCTCCCGCTACTCTGTCAGAAAATTCCCTTGCTCATTCATTCTCATAAGATGTCAAAGCTGGTCACATTTTATATTATAATTACCTGTTCGGATGTAAATATGACAACACTTCCAATGTTGTTCATGCCCGTTTTCCTAGCCTCCGGAAATCGACGATGTCTTGCCATTAACATACCATAGAGATTGGAAACTGATCCTCCTGAAATTGTCAAACTTAAAAAATTATAAGCAGTCTTATGAAAACTTAATGTTAGCCATCACCTTACATATATTTTATTTCGAATATATTAACATCTGTAAGAATTATGATTTGTTAGTTTGTATTTTTAATTGGTTTCATAAATCCATGCTTTTCATGTTTAAACTATAAAAACAGATGTTTTACAATGTAAATGTATCTGTTTTGCTCGATTTAAATAAATCCTTAATATAAAAATAGATGTGGCATGATTGTCTTTGAGACAACCATCCACCAAATAACAGTCGACTCACGGCCTTCAATAATGGCCTGGAGTCCTATCTTGTAGCTAGAGCCCTTAATTGAAGCCCTTTTTATGTAAGTTACGTGACTTACAAAAAAGGAATAAATTTGTTAGGGCTAAAAACTAAATTACAATGCCTATGAAATGTAACTGTACATTCTAAAAAAAAGATGACAGAGAAACCAGACAATTTCAAAAACAAGAAAAGTGGCAAAACACTGACTTTGAGAAGAGGTGTTGAGTAGGTTTCCCCTGCAGTTGGTCGGGTGAAATATATTTCTTATGCATGCAGCTAGCTGCTCTTATACTGAGATGGGGCAACAAAAACAATACTAAGAAGGGACCATAAAAATAATATTGTAAACCCGAATATTATAAAATAAATATCTATAATTTTTAATCTAAACCTGCGAACCATTTTCTGTCTCTTAGTTTCCACAGTCAAGACAGAAAAAATTGAAAAAATATATGAAAACTAAAAAAATTAATTAACAATCGAAAAAGAAAAACCAAATCCGTCACATATCAAATTAAACATTTTGAAAAATAATTAAATTAAATACTCAATATTCTCACGTAATTCCGATATCCTATCTACTGCATATGTTATACCTTCATAGACTAACATATTTAGGCAGATTAATAAGTTTTACTGGTTTCAAAATTTGTCCTATAAAACGTTTTAGGCAAGTTTTCTTACCAGGTGCAAATATTCCTTCACCTTCTGGCCAACCAACGTAATTGAGAAGCTTCTGTATGACAACCTCCTCGATTAAAGTAAATACGGGAGCAACCTCATACGTGAACCTGTAAAATTAAAAAGACTGTGATATTTTAGTTATGACAAATTCAAATTAATTCATATATAAATTGTCATTTTGCATATATTTCTTATTATCATGTGTCGAGGTGAAATAGAGAAATCTCATTGGTCAACCAACTGCATATGAATACTCATATACAGTGCCCTAGAGTAACCTGCCCCTATA
>JARWCS010336834.1:0-11791 GCA_034783895.1 Geukensia demissa | reverse complement strand
ATCAGTAGCATTAGACCCGAAACCTGGGAAGTCCAAGATCCAAACATAGTAAAAGAAGCACTCAAATCCAAACAAATCGAAATAGGAAGCCAAATCTGACGAAAGGGACAACTACTAAGTGCAATAATTTTCGAAGCCTTTCCATATTTTCAGTGCCTTGGAATTTAAACAAATGCAGCAAATTTCTTTAAAACATTGTTTGATAAATTTCAGCAACTTTCATCACTTTTATCCTCAAAACTATAAGAGATAGAGAAAATCTGTTATCATACTGCTTGAAGCTCTCAATGAGAATCAAATAAAATAACTTCCATAAAATCGTATGAAATTTTCATAATGAAAATAAAAATTTCTCATCACCTATAAAACCACATTTCTAGTCTTTACAAATTTGACTCAAAACTGTAAGAGAAAGCAAAAATATATTGACATACTACCAAAAGCACTCATTTAAAGGAATCCAATGAAAAAAAAATCCATCAAAATCTGACAAAAAATAAAATTTTCCCATATCCTACAAAATGACATTTTGGACCCTTTCAGCTTAAAAATAGATACAATTTTTTTTCCCATTTGCAAAAAATGCAGATAAAAGCCAAGTAACTTTTTCTGCATTTTTTTCAATGAATCAATAGAAAAAAAATCTTATCAAAAGCATATAACAAATAAAAAAGTTTCAAAAATTAGGGTGTGGCCAATTTCCATTCCTTAGTAACAAATAGAACATGGCTGGAGAAGTCCATTTGATAGTTTTTTTGGCAAGGAGCAGAATGAAAAAAAGAACCCATCAAAACTGGATGCATGTAAATTAAACTCAGGTGCTTTGCAAGTGCAGCATGATATGACCGCAGCATGTTGACATGTGAAAGGTGAACAAATAAAAGCTTTGGGTAAGTGTGCACACAGTATTTTGTTGGACACAATAATGTACGTGCTGGACACAGTTTAATGCTGGACACAATAAAATGCTGGACACAGTAATATGACTGGATAATTGATAATTTTGACTGTTATTATCCTCAAAACTGGTGTCACTATTGTTAAATTTCTCATAAGGATCATTTGGAGAAAACCCAATCAAAATCAAATGAAGATCAAATTTTTCCACATAATTCAAAAATGAATTTCCAACCCCTCCCCAACTTTGACCCCTTCCAACTCGAAAACGGTAAAAGATAGAGAAAATCCATTGACATATATTACTCAAGCTCTCATTGGGAGGAATCAAATGCAAAAAACCCAATCAATATCTGATGAAAAATAAAAATTTTTTATTTCCTGCAAAATTACTTTTTTTAATCCCTTTGACCCCTTTTATACAACAAACTGTAAATTTTACCAAAAAAAGCTTGGAGTAACTTTTCTGCATTTTTTCATGAGGAATCATTTGGAAAAAAACACCATCAAAATCGTGTGAAAAATAAAAAATTTTCCACATTATACGAAACTGAATTTCGCCCCCAAGTTTCAAAATGGGTTCACTGTGACAAAAGATAAGCTGTGGAAACCTTTGTGTCTACAGAAAAGATTCTGACACCGATGTAGTAGACATTGCCATAACATAAAACGACCACAATTTTGGTGTTCATATAAAAATAATTTGAAAGATAAAGGCCAACCAATGAGATGAAATCCTGACTTGGAAAAGGCAAATGTTACATGTAGTGGGGATTAATATCCTGTTGGGTTAGCAATAGTAAACACAACATCAAACTAATAAACATAACCTTCCAAAATCAATCAAATTATATTTGTTTATTACATGTATATACACGACTACAAAATTCCTACTTTTCTATATCAAAAAACAATTCCTGATAAAATTAAATCAATTAAATTAAAAACCAGAAAGTGAACTAACACTTAGTTTAGTATCTTCAGGTAGATCAATTAAAGGGGTAATCTAAATTCCTAATTTGTCTTTTAAAACTTTATGTGACACCAATATTTAAAATGATTTGGCCTATAGATATAAGATACTGTCAGTATATTACCAATACTTTAAGGTTGTTTAAAGAGACTGAGTAGGATGTGTTAGAACACTCGGAATTTTAATCAGGATGGATATAATATTGGGATATTGTATAATGCCAGAAGAGGTTTGGTATAAGTGTATTGTCCAATTTTTGTATTATTTATATTTATTGTTTATTTTAATCTTTTTTATATCTATTTAAAATTACATTGAAGTTTTTAAATCTAATTGGTTAATTAAACCCAGAATCATCTATGCTAGCCAAGGATTTCCTCAAGGAAGGAGGGTAGGGGATAGTCAAAGGTTTTACACAGGTCATACCTTCTTCTAAAGTGAAAACCTAGGCTTGCAAAGATGACCTTAAACTATGTCTTTAATTCTAAGTAAAATATCTTTTAAAAATATTATCCAAGGTACAAGATCTAAGCTTCCCAACAATATCTGGTTTTAATCAGACCTAGTATGTTCTTCACTACACTGTATAAAGTAAAAGTTTTAACTTAATTAGTGCGAATCTGAATTATCAGGACAATTATTTTATAAATAGTTTCAAATTTGGTATTTCAGTGGCCTATTACAGCTTCTGTTATGGTATAGACCCCGGTTCATTATTAAAGGCTGTGATGGGACCTGTAGAAGTTTAAATTCTACTGTTATTTGGTGGGTGGCTGTCTCATGGACAATCATGCCACATCTCCTATTTTTATATTAGCCTGTTTCCCAATCCCATTTAGTATATTTTTCTGAATAAAACATTGTTTTAATTAAATATTTTTTTTAAAATAAATATTGCATTTATTGAGATATCTGAAAAAATACGAATATTCTATTCTGACCGCGGGTAAGATTTTGGACAAGTCCATCTGTTGACTAACCTGTTATGATTATTATCGCTCAGTCTTTAGATGATTTCAAAATCTGTTCACTTGATCAAGTCATTTAACGAGAAACAGTTATCCATTGAGTGAGACGGTCACTTGATCAGATAATTCTAACAAGAAACGTTTAACCATAAAGTGAGTGATTTTGAAATCAGTTTACTTAGAGCATTTAACGGAGAAACAGCAAAATTATTCAGCGATGATTTGAACATCAGTTCATTTAACCATGTTAACGGAAAACAGATAAATATTCAGTGAGTTGATTTTGAAAATCAGTTCAGTTTTATCAGGTCACCTTAATCAAAAGAGTACTTACATGTATTTACATGTTTAACCATGCTATTAAGCTGAAGTAATTGTGAATACTCATCTCAGTTTTTAACGGATACTATTTCGGATTATTCCATTAAAAAATATTATAACTGTGTGAAGAGGAGAATTTAGCAAAATTATTGGGAAAAATACAGTGCATATACATGTAGCTCCGCATACAGGCAAGAAAGTTTTATGGGGGTGGTAGGGGTGGGAGGGCGGTGTTTCGACCTCATCGCGAAGCCACCTTCACGGCCGGGTTCTGCGGGTATTTGATGCAAAACCCTGCAATCTAGCCATTTTCTGGCACTGTTTTTGCATTTCAGAAAGTCCTGTTTTTTAGACTTTTAAAGTCGCCTTCATTCGATTTGCGTGTTTAATAATGCTTATTGGTTTTCAAGGGGGGGTTTGTCCGACCCCCATGGCTACGGGTATGGCATACATACAGATCTGTACCCAGGTGATATAAATTCTGGATTTATTAAAAATTAATCGAATTTAAAAAAGTGCGAAAATGTCAAGTAGTCCGCATCACATCGCAACATATAAAAAGATGTGGTATGATTGTCCATGGGACAGCCAGTTTAAAACTTACAGGCTGTCCTAGAGCCTTCAATAATGGGCACGCGTTCACACTCTACGGCAAGCTGTAAATTAAAGGCGCTCAAAAATTTAAATGAGATTATATTCAAATGTATCAATTTTCGGCAAGATAAGTATACAATGTTAAACAAGTGCACTGGATTACAGGTTCCTGGCTTGGGACAGGCACATAAAGTACATGTATATTGTGGGGTTAAACATGTTTGTGAATACTCAATCATCCCCTTAACCTGGGACAGTGGTGTGACAAAACGACATGGAACAGACTTTAAAAACAAACTGCACGGTACTATGTTTGCGTGATGTAAGGCATGAAAAACTTTCAATTTAACATTATGTAAATAACACATTAGCAAAATAATAAACATGTTTATGTTTACAATTTGAAACTGTTTATATTTACTGCCAAAGGCTGAGACGTAAAATTAGAATTGTTCAGTCAGTATTTATAACAAAGTCACGTTAAAATCACCACATACAAGGCTACTATATAGATATGCACATACATTAATATTTTAAAGTATAAACTTTTTTGAGAAAAGAAAATTTTCAAATAACTGAAAATCTGTTTAAGATATAGGATAATCGATTAATGGTCATGGAATAAGTTGTTTACAATTTGTTTCAATCTAAAAATGTAAAAATTGATATTGTAGCATTGTCGGACAAGGTGAGCTAAGTATTAAAAGGTTAACTTCAGGTGACAAGAGCTTAACAGCATGTTGTCATTTTTCTTGTTATGTTGATGAAAGACCTTTGTATTGAGTGTTATAAATACTTTTTTACCTGTTGAAATATGCATGACTTGCATCTGTAAACATGCAATGAGTGCATGCAGCCAATATATGCAACAAGTAGATATGGAAATACAGACATAAATGGCGTAAATGACAGAGACCGCGTATAACATATTACCAAGCAGATTATTATACTTCCCACAGGGCCTCAAACAAGGGTGGAACCCCACTCCTTCCGATTAACTCTCGACTCAATCGTCCGGCCAAAAATTTTTTAGTGTAAATGCGATTACCTCCATCCTCAAGTTCTCTATTGTGAACTGTACAAAACTTATCAAAACTAACCCAGACTTTGCTTGATTTTTTTTAAAGTTTGCAATATAAATTTCAGTATTTCTCATGTTCATATTGAAAACATTGCTTACCTTATTTCTTTATTGAATCTTCAAATTGTGCTAGATAAGAAAGCTAGTTTTCAAAAAAAAAAAAAAAAAAAAAAAAAAAAAAAAAAAAAAAAAAAAAAAACAAAAACAAAGAAAAAAACCAGTATATCGTAGGGATATTATTTTAAGTTTTTCATACAATTAATTTAGTGCAGTAATATTAATTTAATTCCTTCCTTTACCGGAATTATTATGTTTTCTTCAAGGCCTCCTGCAACATATTTTTTTGTTAAAAAATTAAACAAAGCATTTTCAGTTTGAATTTTTCGTCTCTTACTTAATACGACTTGAAAAGAAATATACGGAAATTCTTGCAATTATTCCGGTGTGTCTAGCGGGTAAAGTTGTATACGTTATATTAAGGTTTTTTCTTATTATAACACCGTTTAAATATTGGTAACTCGTTCTTCATCTTAGTTTCGGGAGATTTGAGCATGTTTTGTGGCCAATGGTGCACTTGATTCGTATGTGGTACCTTTGTTCTTTTCCCTGCTAAGGGTTCTGAGTATATCGGCTTCCAATATCAATTAAATATGACTTCTGATCACAAAGATATAACTGAAATAATTGAAAAAAAATAATGAAGCAATTACCTGCATTAAAGTTGGAAACAGTACACGACTACAGTTTTTAATAGAACTGACTGTACACCACTCAGGCTTTCAGCATCATATCAAGAATGTAGATTATCTTTTAACACCTCTAACCGAACTTTGCAGGAAGGGCGATTTATACTAGACACTTGATCACCTGTTAGAACTACTCCGAGTGACAGGGGCCTTTTACAGTTTCCGTTATGGTATGGTCTCTGGTTCATTGTTGAAAGCCTTCATGGAACTTGTAGAAGTTTAAATTCTACTGTCATTTGGTGGGTGGCTGTCTCATGGACAATCATGCCTCATCTCCTATTTTTATAGTTATTTCCAGGAATAATTACATTTTGTACCACCATATTGTGCAAAAATCGAATGACGTATCATTTTTTGACTGCTCGCGTATACAATGTATTTCAAAATTCAGTCAAATTTGTTGACCTGATCTTTTGTGCTCCCAACCGCCCCTGAGATTTTACAATATTGTGAGGACGACCCATTTCCTTGCAATTGACCAATACACTTTCGCACCTAAACACAAAAGAGTACATGTTTTACCAATCGTAACTACTCGGTTATTTCCGCTTTGCTATCGAAATAAATATTGGAGTGAGCGAGAATGGCCGAATATAGTTACGCTTGCATGTTATACAAAACGATTTGTCTCCCTTTGGTTAGATATGTCTAACGGTATGTCGATGTGACACAACATTCCAACTGTACCTACATACGGTGTATACACCTTTTGACTGAAACGGTACTTAATTAAGATCTTGTGTTCTCTAAAAAATAATTCATAAAAAAATAATTCACAATAAATACATAAAAAGACGATACAATACAAAATATGCAAGGATTTTACCGATTGGGGATGCTGCTAACAGGAAAGCTCTGATGGAGAGTTAAAAGTCATCTTCGGTCGTCATAACTATATGAAAAATCAATTTTACAAGAAATTCACAAGGATATCTTCCCATTGTATGACCCAATTTAATATCGGTTGTGATTTCCACTGATTGCAACTAACAACCGGCTATGACTTTTGCGTAACACAAAGATCTGTTTCTCTTCTGAAGCGCGCTCTCGTTTTCATATGGTAAGTGTTGCTATAGCTTGTGTTTTCTATGCAGTGTTTGTGCACCATAGACCAAATCGAAAATTGAAATTCTTCCTCGTAAAACGCATTGTGCAATCTCAGCGTCCTAATAAATGACGTCTTGACCAATGAAAATAATCTAGATCAATGTATGACATTGCATTTTTGAAAGGGTCTAAATGACTGTCTGCCGCTTCTGTTCTGTTCATAGATTTGTCTGACCTAGCTCTGACTTAATTCCTTTGAGATTTGATTGCAACATTGTATATATACGTGATTTCGTGGAGTATTTGTATAAATACGTGATTGTGTGGTGGTATTCGATCTATTACAATGGATACACGTTCGTTATTTTATGGAGGTGTTAAGTGTACAGTCGACAGCTGTTCGCTGAACCATTTGGGACTTAAATCGCACCTAGGTGGGTGCAAAATCGTTAGCTGCACTCATTATACATCTTTCATCATTTATACCCCTTGCAAAGTCATTATGGATTTTAAGGTCTAAGTGACACGATTTAAAGTGAAATTTAACATGTTAAGATGCAATAAATAACACAAGTAGATAAAAAGATGAACTGACATGGCTTGAATAATTATGTATTAAGTTGTAAACATTCTTTACATCGTCTATCATCTTATGCATACAAATAACATTTAATAAAAGTACATAGCTACACACAATTAGTACAAACTCGATCTAGAATGAGGCTCTGCATGGGGTTCCAAAGAATCGCTAGATTTAAGATAAAGTTTATTTCATATCGGTCGGAATGTTGTTGATATTTTATTAAGAATAATAAATTTTATCCTGGATAATCAAAAGCTTTATTATAACATCTATACATTTAAATGAAAAGACCTCATTTTGTGTGTCGATTCTCTTCCTTCCAGGATGAATTGATCATTTTACCTCTGTGTCCTATAGGTACCATGCATAGTCTTAGGAATGGACCAGTTGATTTTTGGGGGTAGGTACTGGGGTTTTTAGAAAAAAATTTCTGACCCTGATTTTTGTAAAAAAAAATCTGGCCAGAAACTGAAATTAAAAAAAAAAACAATTCTGGCCCACTGTCTGGCCATTAGAATAAAATTAATTTTTCATAAAAGAAATTCTTACATTAAAGTATTCAGTAGAAAAACAATAACAAAAAGTTTTATTATATTATGTAAGGTCACAATTTCACGCTTTCAAATAAAGTTCATATACAATCTCTACAATGAAATAACATTAAATACACCAAATCTTGCAATTCACCATTACAAAAGTTTTATTTTTATTCCCTGTAATATCTGTCTCCTGATTATTCAACCACCTTTAAACCACCCTCGCACGGGTTATTAATCACTATCAAGCAGCGGCCGACTTGTCTAGTGTATGTGAAATGAAATGCAGATGGATTGTTTAACTCAAAAGACATGTAGGGTCGCCTTGGCTAACACCAAACGGTAAATTTAAATATTCTTTTTCTAGGAACCTCATACGTGTAAAGAGAACTATTTTTCTGTACAAGAAAAACAAATCATCGTTCATTGGTTAAACTTGCGTAGTTTTAAAACACAATTTGCTTTTTAAATCGCATAATAATGAATTCGCAGACCAAATAATGATGACCTATGATGTGTCTTTATTGAAAAAGCAACAAAGACATCAGTTTGTGAAAAACTTTTGAATTAAAAATTATGCCAAATGAGTAATAATTATTGTTCATTAATATGGAAATGAAAAGATATAGGGTAAATGTCAGAGAATGCACTCCAACCACGAGAAAAAAAGAAGGAATTTATCAATCTAGAGGTCTCAACAAGGACTTCAACAAGGGTGGAATACCACTCCTTGTGAAAAGCGCTAAATCACCCCAAATAAAAAATCGTGTATGCGTAAAATAATACTGCTTTTACCTGAATATTATCGAAAACGTTACTTAATACCAATTGAATATGATTCTCTTGAATAAAAAGTTATCGGTATAATCAAATAATGTTGCTTGTTTATTCAATTGAAAACCACGTACCTTTGCAATCAATACAATGCGATCTATCGACAGATATTTGGCATTCCAATGGGCACAAAGTGCCCTCCTATCGTTGTAGATTTATTTTTATATTGTAATGAATCACAGTTTGTGACAAAAATTATAAAAGACCCTTTAAAACAGGATTTAGTGGATTAGTTAATAATACTATTAGATATTTGGATGATGTTTTAGCTTTAAATAATCCAGATTTTCTAAAATTTCCAAAACAAAATCCTAAAGGACTTACCTTTATTAAATCTAATATCAGTAATCATCGTACTTCATTTTTTTAAGAATTGGATTTAAAAATTCAACAGGGTTGTCTATGCACTAAAATTGATAATAAAAGGGATAATTTCCCTATATTTAATTTTCCGTTTCATGGTGGGGACGTGCCTTTGGCTCCTTCGTATGGGGTTAACATTTCAAAACTAGTTCGGTTTGTCCGTATTTGCACCAAAGTTATTGTCTGTAATGATCGCAACCTACATCCTACTGGTAAACTTTTGCAGCAGTGATACAAATATAACAAGCTTCTTAAGACTTAACCTTTACAAAGATTCAATACAAAAATATGGCTGCAAATGTAGCATTTTGATAGGACAAGTAAATATAAAAGAGATCATTTAGTCTTAGTCTCACTGTTCCGTAAAACAAATTTATCCACAAAGGGTACAAGTTCCACATTGTAGTCAAAACATTAAAACTGTTTTTTGTTGGTACAGATATCGCCTACTTACACAAATATTAATACATTTGGCATTGCATCCATATTGTTTTTTCACGTTTATTTACCACACGGTATTAAATCGTCTGGACTGAGTTAGATGGCATCTCGTTTTGAGAGGCCTGATATCTTATCATCCGGAATCTTATCATGAGCTTGCTCTTAGTAACCGCGAGTATTCATTAGAGTGGTAAAGAATCTTTTTTTGCATGTATTTTTGTTTAGTATATTTGTTTTATTTAAGCTACTTTCTACTCGGATTGGGTGACTTTCTTTGTACTTTTTATTGTTCGTCGGTTACTGCTTTTGTTTTCTTTGATTTTGTTTCCTTTGACCACTCGTTGGGGGATGGGGTGGGGTTTAGATGCCCACTAACCCCACCACATGTCTCAAGTGCCTGACCCAAGTCAGGAATTGTGATCATAGGTTTGTTATTTGTGTTTAATGTTTTGTTACAAGTACATTTTTGATAATATTCAGGTAAGATGTATACACACTTTTTTATTTAGGGTGATTTAGAGCCTTTCACAAAGAGTGGTATTCCACCCTTGCTGAAGGCCATGTGGAGATCTCTAGATTTGTAAAATTCCTGTTTTCTCGTTGTTGGAGTGCAGTCTCGCTGAAATTTACCCCATATCTTTTGATTTTCATATAACGACCGGCATTAATAGGGTTATATCAAATCGTATAAACCAGTAATGTAGTTAGTCTATCATTCAAGTCTGAAGCAGCCTCTACTTAACGATTTAGATGTCTAACCAAGGTACCGTGATATTTTTCATTATTTTTTGCTGATTATTTTAACTTTTATTTCCAATCTGTTAAACATTTTGTACTTGTCAAAAGCTGTCCAAAAATGGTAAAATATGGACCATTTTGGACTCATTAATACGGCATTGGCCTCTACCGGCTGAAAACCATTATGTTTTCGCCTATATGAACAGATAACGGATCTTTTTGTATACTATCTTTGAAGATGATAAAATAAAAGGTAAGAATCGATGCTCACTTTGGATGCATAAAATGTATTAACCTAAACTGAACCAACTATGGAAACAGCCGTGTTTTCAACCAATATCTCGACATGCAAAGTCTTATTTCTTTATAAAGGGGTATACGAAAGTAATGAAATTTTACAATATTTCTGCTGTGGCGTCGGCAAATCATTACTCATACATGGGCTACAGTAATTTTTAAAGGATTTATACAGATTTTTTAGTCCTGACATTACAATATCATTTTTCAAATACCATTATTTAGTATGAAATACAGATGCGACCGCCTCTGACCTAACGCGGCTTAAATTGTGGAAAACAGTCGAGGATTGTTCAGGAACCATACCTCGAACGTTTAACACGTGTACATCTTTCTAGAAGTTAACTTTATTGTATATTTTTTCTGACTCATAGCATGATAAAAGTGTCAAAAACACTGCCAACTCACCCTGACCGGAGTTAGCTTGAGGCTTTATATACAAAGACATAAATGATAAAGATATGTAACTCCGGCGGCCATAAAAGTCTGTCCAAAAACTTCAAAAACTGACATAATACGAATAAGATTTAAGTCTTAACAAACGATGTATGTAAAAAAAATTAAACTAGTTTATAACACAAACATTTATAGAGTAAAGTGTTATCGTCTCCAGTTTGACGTATTTTTGATGAAAAATATAGTTTTATCAATATTTTACAGAAATTTGCTGTATTTGTTAAAATTCTAAAGAACTGAAAATACAGAAAGACCTCGAAAAGTATTGCACATAGATGTCCCTGCCGTCGGATAAGACTTCCCATTTCTATTTGTTTGAGTGCTTCTTTTGCTATATTTGAATCTTGGATTTCCTATGTTTTGGTTCTGAGGGCTCGTGCATTTATACTTCGTCGCGCGATCGTCGTGGGGCATATCGCGACTGTCGCGCGATTTTCGCCAAGATTAAAAGTATTAACAAACTTCGACAAGAATAAACACCCAGCGATTTTCGCGCGACGTCTCGCGATTGTCGCTCGTCAGTTGCGCCACGATCGCTTTCAAAGTATAAATGAGCCCTATTGCTACTGATGAGAGGTTACTCCTTGAATGTACATATAGCATACCAGATTCTCCATAGTTATTTAACATTGGCAATTTTGTATCTAGTATTATAAACATGCATGCCCCACCCTACCTCCTTTTTAAACATATTTACAACTAAACATGATTGTATTTTTATATAAAGGGGTTTACTTAAATAAAATGAAACAGGACTGGGGACTGAAGTAATTACAACAGGCGCTTTGGGGATCGGACCCCCCATTTCGATTTATTTTTTAAATTTTGTTTTGTAAAACTGACTATGTTGACCTCATCTATCCCATTGAACTTGAAATCAAAGATACTACAGAAACAGAAAGGTCTGCTTCTTACC
>JARWCS010336823.1:0-11792 GCA_034783895.1 Geukensia demissa | reverse complement strand
TATACAGAAGGTAAATATATCATTCAGTTCTACCCAGGTGAGCGATACAGGCTCAGGTCCTCTGAGCCTCTAGTTTTCTAACAATCAACTGAAATAGGTTTTACACATAAAATAAATAAATAAATATATATATATATATATATATATATAATGTTGATGCCTTAAGCTTTAAATGATTATCGAATTTCTTATCACATTTCTGATACTCCAATGATAAGTATTGTTTTTACAAACATTTAATGATAGCTGTAATTTAGATATGAGATTATTTTGAACCAATGAATAAAATATTTCATTTACAAGTCTTAATACAACATTAATTTATCAACAAATGATAAAACAGACACATAATTTGTAGATTTACACAAATTCTACATGTATTTCTAATGTAAATTTCATGACTTTTGATGTTTTTGTTTTGAGTTTTGTGTTGTTTTTTTCTTGTTTTTTTTTTATTTATTCATGTAACAAATCATTGTGTAAACTGTCTCCATAATTGGAAATAAAGATATTCTTTTCTATTCTAAAAATTGACTTTAGATCCATTTAATCATTCGTGCAATGGTCATTATAAACATGTTAAACTATTGTTTTCTATGTATGCCTGTCCCAGATATGTGATTTTATTCAATCAACTTAAATAAAATATTGAATTGAATTGATCAAGTTTTAAAACATGTATGTTCTTCTGATCAATTTAATGAGACAGTTATATCAAATTGAGTTTTTACCTATTTTGCTTATGACATAACCGATCAACAGAATAAATATCTTGAAATATTGTGTCGTGATTTTTTTTCCACTTTCAAATTCATCATCATCACATTTTTATTATTCTCTTTACTATAAACAGTAACAATATTATCTTACAGAAATTTCAGGGGCCATCAGCAAAGTCTGCATCCAGTTCTTCTCATGTCAGATCATAGGTCACTTTCCTATCATTTTTCCCCCTTTGATTGATCCCAATAGGCTATCTGCAAAGAATATTTCTCACATTGAAGATGTTAATTCACAAGTACATTTTTAACATTATTTAAGATAATAAAAAATAACTGACTGGTGTCAATCCCAGGTTTTTGTGGCAGTTCATCTTGCAAGCGTTTTTGTTCTTGTGTTGTATTGTTCTCTTTGGTTTGGTTTGGTGTTTATTTGTATATTTGTCTCTGTACGTTGATTATCTGTTTCACTCTTATCTCGTTTTTGCAATGACATTGAATTTTGATGTCTTCGTATTCTCCTTGTATACTAATGCCTCGGTATTTCTTTATTATTTTTTTGCCGATATTTAAAGACATTAAGTTATCACACACTTTTCAAGCAAATATATAGAAACGATAACAAAAATTTAACACCAAAGCAAAGGGTGTTTAAGAATCTTTTCCCATAAGGCAAAACTGAACTGACATGATATTTTGGCATACAGTATATATAAGGGTGTGTCTGAAATAGATGGCAACATGCCAATGAAGCAATACAGGCTTAGTAACCTAACCTTTTGTTTGTAAATATATTTCTAATTGAAATATGAAAATGCATTAAATTTTACATAATTTTAAATATATGAATTAAACCAAAATATAGAATTTACCATTGTTTCTATCAAATTGAAATATTTCTCCACTCAATATAGTTGAAATAAGACCTTTTTCATACACAAAAAGTGAAAATTAAACTGTTGAGATGGAGAAATATTGTAACCAATAATACAAACAGTGGAAGGCCTTTCTCCAATGAAACAAATATATTTTTTCATCCTCAAAGTTATTTGTGTTCCTTTAACATGACGTCATACCACAAGGCAATCTTATTGAATGATACCACCATGCCAGAAATTCAAAAATTAAAATGAAATTATACATCAAGTTATAATTAAAATGCAAAACAATAAATTAACCACATTTTGATTTAACATGATTTTTCATCAATAGATAAGAATTGGAGATATTTTTCATACTTATTGTAATCAAATTCTTGCATTATCAGTGAACAGTCTTACAAAATTCTGTGTAAAACCATATACCAAATATTTTAAATAAATTTGCTTAAATTAGGATTCGAATATAAAGGCTGATAAGACCAAATCATTATGATAGTCAATAGCAGGACATTATAGCCTACTTATCCTGCAAATATTGTCTAGTTTTGAAGATGGGCCAATTTTGACCCTTAACGTCCCTTCTCCTTTTATGCCAGACAGGTAAATACCAGATAATCAATTATCTTCACTTGCGCATTTAAAAGAAACGTCTTTAGTCCATGTAGATGGTGATCATAAATCATTATAAATACTTACCAATGTTGCATAGAAATTGGAAATTTTGTTATGCTATACATATGTTTCAAGGTGTTATGTAGGAAGGTAGGAAGATTAGGTTAAGCTACGTTTCCGGGTTGGCTGAACAGGTAGTAGGAAGTTTTCATGGAAGAGGAGACCTCGATGACCTAGACGAGAAGAGAAATTCACGCACACAGAAACTTCTCTTCAGATACATGAGGTAAAACGAGATAAAAACACAGTATAGAAAAATGCACTTATAACTAAATAAATTAAAGTAATATTTTCAAAAGAAGGAAATCGTTTTATTAAATCAATCGTTAGGCCAACGTACATCTAAATAAATCAAAATAATATTTAATGTTCATAATATATAAAAGAAGAGTTGTAAATAGTTTTATTAAATCGTTGAACCAATAATGTATAATTTTGTACTTTTAAAGGTTGTCTTTATTTTCCATTCCAAATGTTTATGATTATTTTATGCATGGTGAAATAGTAATTCATAGAATTTAATTAGATACCACCAAATCAAATCAAATCTCCTTTTTTTCTTATAAATCTATAAAGATGTGTGACATGTAAATAATATGAGCAAACAACAATTGCAAGTATGAACATTATAATCACAATTTAATTTCAATTCAATAAAATAAAATTGATTTAAAGCCCCCTGTCCTCAGTACGAATGATTTTAAAAAGGAACGATTGTTTTCCTCTTGTAGTCAATGTTAATCTTATCATTATACATCACACTTTCAAAAATGTTTTATGTTTTATGAAAATGAAAAGTTAAGGAGTAAATGTCAGAGAGAATGCATTCCACCCACGAGAAAACAGAGAGAACTTACAAATCTAGTTAAGAAAGGATGAAATACCGCTCCTGGTGAAAAGCTTTAAATCACCCAAAATAAATAAAACGGGTATATGTAAGATAAAACTGTTTTTACCTGAACTTTTAAAAAAAATCATTCATTTGACCAGAATACCTGACTTGGGAAAGGCACATGAGACATGTGGTAGAGTTAAACTAATTGAATAGGATCCAAATGAACACCAAGTTTCAAAAATTAATTACTTTTTAACTTATAAATTCACATTTACATATATATCAGACACAACAGGTTATATTGTTGACATGGTTAAATATTGTACACGTAATCAGGATACTTTATATGTTCCACTTCAATGATTATCAACCAGAAGTCGAGATTCGATTGCACAAAAAAGCCAGCAACATTTGACTATTAAGACTTTTCGTAATAATAAAAGACCTACAATTTTTCGAAAATCAAAAACAAATGCAAATAAAGTAAAATAAAAGGTAAACATTGATCAATTCAGAAATTATACTTCCGTCCTCGTAAGCCGTAGTGACAAAGTTCAGTCGACAATTTTGGTTGTAATAAAATTTAAAAAAAACCAGCTCTGCTAATCTAATGTTTTTCAGAACTTTAAAGCATACTTTTTTAACGAATTCTGATGAAATTACTCGAACGAGGGTACTTTCGTAGCCTTGAAAAACCATTTACACGACGTTGGAATTGTAAACAGAAATCTTTTTATTTCTTCAATATTATGGGTAGATTAAAATAAAACAGATGCCCTGAACCTGTAATCGAGTGGATTTCGTGTTTTCCTTTTAGTTTCTCGTTTTTGTTTAAGAGACACTTATTATTTTACATTATACATTTTGTTGTCCGATAATTGTTACATTCTAATATCATCACATCTTTTACAGCTTGCCTTAGGTTGTGGATATTTGTTATTTTGAAGACTTTAGGGGAACCTGGATATCTATAATTTATACATATTGGATCACGGTCTCATTGACAATTATACCTAATCTCCTTTATATCAAATGCCATTTCTTCCAATAAAAGGTATTGAAATATCGATGACCATCAAGTATTGAATAAAATTTTAGCAATGAAATTTCAACTCGAGGACAAAAAAACGATGTTAAATATGTTAATATTTTTTGAGCTATAAGATTATTTAAGAGATAAAGACAATCATATTTCTAAAATATTTGTTGATTCTATCTTTAAAGTAATCAATAATTGATTTAAAAATTCATAACAAATATTAATGTCCTTATTTCCTCAAGTATTTTTTATAAACATCGTAAAGGAATTTAACATTTGGTTTTCTCTGGCGAAGAGAAATATTTTGCAAATGAAAATGGGCTTCATTTACTTTTGGGGACCTTGGCTTATATGGCACATTTTGTTCTTACCCTAACCCTTTACCAAGCCTTAACCCAAACCCTAACCCAACCTTAAACCCTTACCATGAAACTAACTAAATTTATCCCATATTCTAACCCTAACCAAACACAATATCATAACCCCTATGAACTGAGTCCCCTAAAGTTAATGAAGACCAAAAATAACTAATGAACAAATAAGACATGGAATTAGTTAAAACTTTATACAACTCTTATTTCTAAGGATACGTAAAATTTGAAAAGCGACAAATGTCACATTAAAATTGATAAACAAAACATATTTCAAAAACATGCTATAATTGAAATAAAAAAAAAAATAATTTATGTTTCTGCTACATCTAAGTTTCCATTTGTAGATCTTCCCACAAGAATTGTAGTTGTGATGAAGGCCCTTGTGGCGACACCAATATTCCATACTTACCTACAACAGCATTTTGTATAAATGCGCGGCGTTGGCTTTCAAATTCTGTGAGCATTCATTAGAGAGATATCTTTATTTTGCATGTATTTCTGTTTAGATATTTTACCGTAATTCAGGTTCTTTGTAGTCGGATTGGGTGATTTTCTGTTTGATTTTTATAGTTCGTCCGTTTTGATTTTTCCATTGACCTCTTGTTAGGGGAGGGTTTGCTATCCACTTAACTAGTTTAACCCCCAACCACTTGTCTTATGTTCCTGTACTAAGTCAGGAATTATGGTCTTAGGTTTGTCTTTGTGTTTAATGTTTTGTTACATGTACATGCACATTTTTGATAATGTTCAGGTAAGAATAGTAATATTTTACGTATACACGAATTTTGTATTTGGGTCGATTTAGAGCCTTTCACAAAAAGTGGCATTTCACCTTTGTTGAAGGCCTTGTGGAGACCTCTAGATTTGTCAATTCCCCCTGTTTTTCTCGTTGTTGAAATGCAGTCTCTCTGATATTTACCCCATATCTTTTCATTTTCATATGTAATCGACATTTACTCCGTATGTTTTTTATATGGTCTATCTATTCTGCTACGACAAAAATATTTAGTGACATTGTGTTTTAATTTTGAATGCAATATCTCAAATTTAGACAGAAATCGTATTTTCTATTAGGGCTTCTTACCTTAAAATTCTTGCAACACTTTTCTTTATAAAATGAAAGCAATTAGAATGTATATATTGTATAGCTCCATAATGTTATGTAATGACACAATTCAATTGTCATATAAGTTAAGCAACCAAAATGTAATATTTTCTACTTGTTATTGAACTCACTGAAATTATATTTTAATTTCACTATCTACATTACCATTCAAATATGTGTGTATATGAATTCCTTTATATATATTATAATTTTCATTCGTTGATTTTTATGCACTATCAGATGAGAAGAATGGTTTACCGAACCGAGGCACGATATTATTGTGAAATTTTAAAATCTGTCTTCGGATAGCATCGTCAGATTTAAATCGATTATCTATACATACACACACACACACACATATATATATATATATATAATTTAAAACTTCTCCCTTTTCAAATTGCGAAGTTCAAAATATACGCCCAATTTATTTTAAATCTTTGTAAAAGAAAATTAATAGTTTCAGCGTTAATGTTAATATAACGACAGTTTTGCACTATATTTAAAAAAAATAGTCAGATAACTTGGTCCGATTTAAGAATAAAGTAACAAAATGAAATGTGAGAAAAAATGTTTTTCATTGGAATCATAAAATGTCAGTTTATTGTAACAAAAGTCTCTGATTGTTTTTTTTAAAAGAGTCAGTTATTTGTCGGGCGGTGGAACTACCAAAAGCCACGTAGTTAAGGAGATAAACTCGCCCAAAGAACACACAACAGGAAACTGTTTAAAAAGTGGGGTATATAACAACATGAAAAGGAAAAGATGTGGGTCATTGTCAGAGAGACCACACTCCAACCACAAGAAAAACAAAAGGAATCTTGAGGTCTCTACAAGTCCTTCAACCAGGTTGGAATACCACTCCTTGTGAAAATCTCTAAATCGCCCCAAATAAATAAAACATGTATACGTTAAAAAAAATACTGCGATTACCTGAATATCATCAAAAATTTTAATGCAACAAAGAGTCGTGTGTTCTATGTTTGTCTTTCGTTTTATTTTGTTGGCCATGGTCTTGTCTGTGTACCGATATAACGAATTCTGTCTGCCCCTTTGGTATCTTCGAATTCCTTTTAATATAAAAACAAACCTATGACCATACTTCATAACAAGGACAGGCACATATTTCAATTTAAGTGATGTCTAAATCAATTCGTATCGTTTTTGTTTCTTCTTCTATCAAGGATAGGTGTCACACACAATTATTTTCGATATTTAACATAATTAACTTACACAATATTTGAACAGTTTACTTCAATTTAAAGAACAGTTAATGCATAAAGTTTCTATATTTTAATTAAAGTGTAATATCTTTATCCTTATTGGAAGTTCCTATCTTTCAGTTTTTGTTAACATGTTTGGAGGACTGAAATCATTGATTCCTCGAAAATATGAGACCGCAATTTGTGACGACCAATATAAATTAAATCTACATATATCATCTTTCTAAATATATCTGATTTAGGTGTGTGTTTAGATGGTGCTCCAGAGTAAAAGGAATTAAGTACTGATGCCAGGACCATATATTCCTATTCCAGCTATATTTCCCAGCTGCAATGATTGACTGATTAATGGTAAACTACCATCGGCAAATATTTCATGCATATTCAGGACGACGAAAAGTTGATTAGGAATAAATCAATAAACCATACACTGTCAGGTCGCGGAATTTTCTTGTTACAGATGGCATATTGGGACGGTTTCGGTAAGAGCAAAAATTTAGACTTTGCAACTGGCCACAAACGGACACCATAACGAGTCGTTGCAAAGGGCTATGAGAGGGTAACATTTGCCCTCGACTGGTCTCCCATAGCAGTATTCAGTGCAAGTGTTACACACATACAAATATAACACTGTGTATGGCTAGAGCTAATACTTGGAACGACGTCCCAGGTTCCATGATACATTTCTAGCTACACGGGGCCGACACGAAGGACGTTGGTGGAGAATTTATACCAACGGACGCGCCTTTAGGAGGGTTCTCTCTGCTGGGGGAGACACCACCGAACGGCCCATTTCTGTATGCCAGTCGTCCCCTCAAAGAAATTTTCAGAGTATATAGCCTAGGGTTACTTAATGGGCATGTAGCCAATAGAAAAATGTTTCCAAAAGCCGTGGGCCGAGGGTACCAGTTAAGGCAGAGGGTCAAACAAACCAACTGTTGTCCGAGAAGCCAGTCTATAACTGTTTTGCTATACCTCTATCGATCAGAACTGATCACATGACGTGATCAGCCATTAGAAATTAAGCCACGCCTATGTGGACAACAGACAAAACTGCCAGCTGCTGATGTAGAAAGTTATTACCGTTGCAAAACAGTAAAAATATTGATGTCTTATAGCAATAACTTCACAGAAATTTTTGTTAATATATATATTAGAAAACAAAATATTTTCCCGGAGGTTTAGAACTATTGCTTATGGTCAACGGCCGCGGGCGACACAAAACTTTTGATTTTTTTATGTACCAGGAGTTAGTATAAAATACTTATTATATAACAGATTTATTACCTAGGCATATATTTTTATGAAATACCGCATAGTTTGCACCACCTCACAATTGATTGCATGACATTTGAACCATTCACAGCTCGATTCAAAAGAATTCGAATATAGCAAAGGAGAATCATAATATTTAAATCAGAAAACAGACAAGACCATGGACACGAATAAGAAACGCAAGACAAACATATGAAAATGAAAAGATATGGAGTAAATATCTGCACTCCAATCACGAAGAATTTACAAATCTAGAGGTTTCCACAAGGACCTCAACAAGGGTGGAGTACCACTTATTGTGAAAAGCTCTTAATCAACCAAAATAAAAAATCGTCTATGCGTAAAATAATAGTACGCACAACACTACACTGAAAACTGAAGCTAGGGTAAAACGATCAGTACAAAACCTAGGGTGAGTTCAGGTAATCCGGAAGGGTATGCAGCTCCTTTTCCAATAATGCCACCCTTCATGCTATTCAATAGACAAAGCCGGTGTATAGTCACAATCAGTATAGGAACGGATTTGTTGTCACAACAATGGGAAGATATCCATTTGGGATTTATGAAATGGATATTTCGTACCGGTCAATCAAATCATGATGTCGACTGAAAAAATTCCGTGGTGATGACTTTAATCTTTCCCGAGAAACCCTCGCTGAGAAGCTTTCTTGTCAGCAGCAACCCTCTTAATAAAATCTTGAAAGGAAGCACACCCCCTGAAGTAGCGTATTAACTGACACATATACACTATGTATGCAGGTGCGGCTTGAATGTTGCTAGCCATGAAAGAAAAGTTTATAATGGGAAAATCAAAGTCACCTCTCTTGTAAAGTTTTGTTCTGAACCCATCCTTACTGTCACTTTCTAGGTGTAAGCAAAGGTATGATGCAGACTTTTCTATTTCTGTAGTATCTTTGATTTCATTTTCAATTGGAAAAATTCTGTCAACATAGTCGCCAAATTTAAAATTATCAGTGAAATTTATTCTGTGTTCATTAAATACTTAGATTAAAATAGTTTACACAAACATACTAAAGAGTTACTTCCCTTTACATAGGTCCACCCCTATAAACCTTCTTATAGATATGATGTTTTGTGGAACATAATTTAGATAATAAAGAGCGAAATCTGGCTCCGACTTTATAGAGACTTTTTACTTATTTAAAGATCCTTAACATGCTTAGGCCCACCAAAGTATTTTAGAAAATAATGATCTATAATTTACTTTAATTTATCATCCGAAATTTGTTAAACATTGATTGTTTCAAATGTTCTGTTAATACACAAAGAAAGTTACGCAATGTGTGTACTTTTTTATTTTCATAGTTGTTTTTGTTAATTGAAAATAATGTTTTGAGCCTTACTTTGTCAAAACGTAATGTAGATAATTATATTAAACTTCGATATACGGGATTTAATTTAATTTTATTTCGAAGAACACGAATGTTAGAAAGATCAAACCTGTACATCTTCCTTTTACCAGATGAAAAATTTGTAAGATCAAATTAAAATTGATCATTCTGTAATGCGTCAATTCATTTTGAATGTTTTAAAGTCAAATAGGAAGATACGGCGCAAAACATGATATTCAAAAATGAAGATTTGTTGTGAAAGACCTAGTTATACCACACGCGAATGAAAAACAAAGTGGGTAAAATAGGAATTCGTGTCCCGTGCATTGATGTACAGGGGTAATTCATGGTAACCTTTGTTCTTCACTACTAGAAAGTGTGTTATGAAAAAAGATTGGTCCATATACCCTGACATTAAGTGTGTCATGCAAATGATTGGTATATATACTCTGAAATTATGTGTGGCATGAAACGATTGGTTCATATTCTCTTAAATTAAGAGTGTCATGAAAATGTATGGTTCATTTGCTCTGAAATTCAAGGTCACACACTTAACACAAAAATACATATTTTTCTTGTGTTTTTACTATCCAAAGTGAGAAACCACAAATTGAAAAACGTAGGAAAATTGGTATTTAATTAATAAACATGGTTGAAGTACTTTCCAATCGTCATGGATTACAACAAGAATATGTAAAAAAGAAATGACTCTTCATGTGTGTGAGAAATGGGGTATGGTGCGGATATTGAGTAAATGAGGGAGTAGTATTGAATGGGGCAAGTCTATGGGTGACCCAGTGAGAGAATGAGTGGGTGTGAATGAGTTGATATATGAGAGAGTGAGTAATCTCAAAATCAAAAAGTATATAAAAAATGTGGAATAATTGTCATTGAGACAGTCCACCAAATAACAAAACGTCACATTATTGCCTTCAACAATGAACGATCTATACCACAAAGGACACTGTAGTATGTACATTAACATGTGAACTCAAAGAATGAGTGAGCAAGTAAGTGCGTAAATAAATGAAATCTGTTTGTGAGAATATCATAACGCAACTTGTAAAAGACGCCGATAAATAAAATGTGATGACATGTAAATGTAAAAATAATCGGTCAATTAACTTTACAGTGTCAAAGAAGTCTCAGTAAACCGTTGAAAACCTCAGATTCCTTCCCGCCACAAGTAGTATACAGTGGGGTTAAACATGGCTGCTCAAATCCTCCATCTAACCTTAACTATTATGCATATGCTTTATTTCTGAAAACTGTTGTTGATACAATGGTAAACAGATATAAAGATTAGTCACACCATAAACATAATAAAAATAATGGTTAACAACACATGTAAAAAATATCAAAACAAATTATAAAAACAAAACAAAACAACAAATTCAAGTTAATAAAGAAAGAATATAATGAAGGTTAGTAAAGAGAATTCACCTTTTTGATGATAGTTCTTATAAGAGCGAATAATTTTCTTAGTTTTGATTTTTTCATTTGGTTCATAACTGCTTTAAATTTTTCCGTATTGCAATAAGTAAGAAATTTTCTATCAATTTATTCTTTCCTTTCATTTTCAAAATATTTACATTGCATTACCATACTTGCGTTACATAAAATACAAAATCGTTCTTCCCTTGGTCCATTTTGCCATCGACCTGCCTCAATAGACAGATTATGATTCATTGTTTTATAATTTACAAAGTATGTACAAGTACCTTGAACAGTAATGTGACAAAACAGACAATTGGTATCAACATCGGTAGCCATCCGCAACATACATATAGTTCCCAACATCTACAAGTTGTCCTTAGAAGTCAATATTTGAATATGTTCAACACCAAAAGTCAAGCGGTAAAATGTCCCAAAATAAAATGTGATGCTATCAAAATGTTACAATATTCGGCCAACAATTAAGTATTCAAACTTTGAGCATGTTGAGTCCATAAATATCATCGATGACTATACTGTTCGAGGTAAGATAATTGGTTTAAGATATCAATAAGTTTTTGTAATGTTTTACGTTACTTTTATAGGTTTTGAATTCTCTAAATGGTTTTTCAAATTGTTTGACATCTATATATCTCCTCATTGCTACTAAAATAAACCTATCTTTAGACTAAACTTTGAACATATAACTTGCCCATCTTTTATTGCACATCGTTAAATTTTTAACGCATTCTTAATTTTTAACGCTTTCTCTGTTTTAATAAATCTATAATATTAAATCTATAAAATCTACCGGTTGTGACTAACATCGATTGTGACTATACACCGGCTTTGACTACTGAGTAACACGACGGGTGCCACTAGT
>JARWCS010336813.1:0-11792 GCA_034783895.1 Geukensia demissa | reverse complement strand
TTGGTTGATTGGTGGTCCTTATTTTTCAGCTGCTAGAGTACAAGGTGAGCGAATCAGGCTCCCTGGAGCCTCTGGTTCATACAAAACTCTCTGTGTGTAGACTGTAGATGTAAATATTCTAACTAGGACTGATATTATAAGCCATGTGCTGTTGGTCATTGACGACAAGCTAGACAAATAATTCCATTATACTAAAATATTTTTGAAATAAAAACTTGTGTTGAAAAATTTTTCTTGAGAATTTTCCTCATTTATCTTTTTTGCAGGTCAGTGCAGAAATGGGAATGGTTTAGATGACTCGAGCTGTGATGCGAATAATTACCTCTACACTGGTTTCTCCTTGCTGCAATTGGCTCTTGACACTGTTCTTATAAGGGTATGTAAAATCTAAGATGGGTGTTGGTAACATTTCAAATACAATACAGTTATCTCCATTCTGAAGCAACTATTTTAATATGCTTACTTAAAATCTTATTGTAAAAATTATAAAACATCTTTTGCACCAGCGTTGTAGCATTGCCAATTGTTTCAACAGTAGATTTTAGATTAAATGAAAAATCAAAACTAATGTTACCTCAGAATGAAAAATATATTTTTGATTGCAATAGCTGACTCAACAGAATATTTATCTTTTTTTTTCTTGACACAAATGAGTGCTTCATATGCCAGACTTTATTTGAAAAACTAAATATCCATTTTAACTATATAATAACAGGAAGTTTCATTATAAATATAGGTTTCACGATGAGTTTTAGTTTTAATAGCTGTATGACCCCAGTTATTTTAAAAATAAATAGTAAATGAGCCTCTTACATGTTTTTTTTTTTTAAATTTCAAGACTACAAGAATGGTTCCTTTTACTACTATTAAACCTAATAATTATTTTTCTTTCCAATTTATTACATTTCGTATTTTGTGGTCTGGCCACTTGAGTCTATTAACCCATTTTTGTTTTGTTTTTCAGATTAAATATCCTACATTTCCAATCCCTGACATTTCCGTAGAGATGCTCCCTAAACCAAGTTATAAGCCAGACACATCATACATACAGATCGTATCCGCCATTTATTTTGTCATTGCATATTCTCCATTTATTATGTTCCTGACAGTAAATCTGGTCGCAGAAAAAGAGAAAAAAATTAAAGAAGGAATGAAAATGATGGGACTGAGAGATTCTGCATTCTGGTTAGTATCTGATAAAAATGAAAAGATATGGGGTAAATGTGAGGGAGACTGCACTACAACCACAAGAAAGATGTAGGGAATATACAAATCTTTAAGTCTCAACACGGCCTTACAAGGATGGAATACCACTCCTTGTGAAAAGCTCTAAATCACTCCAAATAAATAAAAGTGTATACTTTTTCATGTCCCTCAGAAATCTAGTGAAGTAAAGGCAACAGCTTAATGAAAAATTATGCACGCACAATACAGGAAAGATGTGGATTGTGTCTTTCTGGAATATATTCCATATTTTTTCTTCAATACAATTAAAATAATACATACTCATACTTCTCATATACCCATATGGGGATGATTCTTTTACACTTGAAGAAGCATTCTTTGGAAGTTCACAAAGATAAGATATTAAAAAGAGTTACAGGTATCATAATTTCAAGAAGTTGTCAAAAAATATATGTATGTACATGTGAAGTTGTAAAAATTACCTTTTGGTGATAAAACATTAATATATGTGGCACATATGTATTTAAAAAAGAAGTATTACATAGTTATTTTATTTGTGACTTACTCTCAGATGTGACAAAAATAAGACTGGAAATCTTTAATTTTTGCCTAATTTAGTCCTCTGTCTTTTTCAAAATTGTGATATTTTATTCAGAAAATATATTATTTGAGTGTTTTAAATGGTCACAAGCATGTTTTCATGACATAAGCCAAAAAATATTTTTTTGATATTTTAAGGTTGTCATGGGGACTTTTATACTTGATTTACATCACCGTGGTAACAGTCATCACAGTCATTCTTGCTTCAGTCAGTGGTTTCTTCACCAACAGTAATGTTTTTCTTTTCTTCTTGATTTTAATGTTTTACGGACTGTCTATAATTTCCTTGGCCTTTGTCATGACACCGTTTTTCAATAAGGCCCAATCTGCTGGAGGAGTGGCCAGTTTAGCCACCATGTTGTTCAGCTGTCTGTACCTGATAGTCAGTTTGACGAGGGAAATAAAAGAAGACGGCACAGTTACATATTCGATTCCACCAGCAGTACGTGGATTGATGTGTTTGATTTCTCCAGCCTCAATGTCACTGGCTATTGATCAGGTAAATACAATAAAAATCGATTTCATGCTATTGCTTAAAAATAGTAATTTTTAGCTGAAGACCGATCCTGATATGAGGCAGAAGGAAAATTCTGTAAATTTCTGTAGAGAGAAAAATAATCTTGCTATTTCCCAAAATAAGAGACCTACTGGTTTATTATTTATATGGTCAGGAGCCACTCACTATTTCATGAATATTTTAATAGTCAAAATGTGTGGTCACCTTGTAGCAGTCATTTGATTTTTAATTAGTGCATAGACTAGTAGATGTGCTTTTGTTGATGAAATATAGAACTTTTACAACTGTTTCTACTTTGGATTATGATATTTCTCTCTGTTTCGTTGAGGTGTAGATTTTTTTAGTTTAGAATAAATCACTTTAATGGAAAATTACATAATCCACGGCGAACTGAAGGAGAATCTAAACTCTCTATTGTAGGCTGTGTTCTTGGATATCACGGTAGGAATGGACTTCAAGACAGCTGGAAAAGGGGAGTTCCCACTATATGTTCCTCTGTTTATGCTGTTAGTTGACAGTATCCTGTATTTTCTTCTGGCCATGTATCTGGACAATGTTATCCCAAGTATGTATAAGTTGAAGACTAAGTTTGTGTAAAGTAGGGCCTATTTAATAATGAAAACTAATAGAATACCTGTATATAGGTAGGGGAAACATGCATGTAGGATAAACAATGATGAAAATTGTTCTTGAAAAATAATACATTAAGTAGAATGTAGGTAATAACAATTTCTGCTGTAAAAATACTGCAAAGTAGGCTGAGTATAAGGTTTTTCAACCTGTACCTCTGTTCTTCTATCCAATGAGGTTAAAGTTCAAATTGAAGGTAGTTTTCCACGAAGGAGCTATGATACCATTATGAAACATAAGACATAAGTAGTTCATGATATGATTTGCTTTTTTTATGCAAAACTGATGCTGTAACCTTGGGGTCATGAGTCATGACTTTGAATTTCGTTGAATGTACAGGTTAAGGTTCAGATTGGAGGTAGATTACCATGAAGGATTTATGATATCATTTTGTCTACAACAACATAATAAAAGTTATTTATGATGGAGTATTTCTAAATATTCCATTTCTCCTTTTTTATCCCCCTTCAAACAAAGTTTTGGTGGTATATATGAATCATCCCGTCTGTAAGTCCATCTGTTCGTCTTTCTGTCCGCATGCCTTGTAAGGACATCTCCTCCTGAATCTTGAGAAAAAAATGTGAGAAAGTGGTTTGAGTGCTAAGTCATTGTTCTGTATGTTATTAATTTTTATTTGCAGGTGAGTATGGTGCCAAGAAACCTCCATATTACCTCTTTATGAGATCCTACTGGTTCCCTGAACAAAGTAAAGAGTCATTTGATGAGGAGGCAGATGACTATGATTCACTATTTGGTCCAGATGTGGAGAAAGTGTCTGCAGAACAAAGAGAACATACTGGAGTCAGGTATTTTAGGCCTCATAAATTTTTTATACCCAGGAAACAAAATTTAGGGTTTATAGGAATCACCCTGTCTGTCTGTCATTGTGTTCTTCTTTTTATGAAAATGAAAAGATATAGGGTAAATGCCAGAGAGACAGCACTCCAATCAAGAGATAAAAGGAGGGAATTTACATATCCAGATCTCCATAGGGCCTCTAACAAGGGTGGAATATCACTCCATGTGAAAAGCTCTAAATCGCCCTAAAATACCTGTATTCATAAAATAATACTGCTCTTAAACCTGAATATCATCAAAAATGTAAATGACACAAAGACAAACTTATGACCACTATTCCTGGCTTGGGAAAGGCATATTAAAAAAAAATTAAAAAAAACATTTGTCTACATACATTGTAAGTTCATCTCCTCTTAGACTGTTCATTGGATTTCAATGAAACTTTACACGAATAAAAGACACAATGTGTAGAAATGAATATAGGAAGGTAATTCATCTTGGCTCATTACAAGGGCAGATAATGCACAAAAAATTGGGATGAGGGAGCAGGGGTGTCCTTTGTGAAGTTTAATTTCTTGTTTTTTGTTTTCGTCTTTTATTTTGGTTCCATTTAAGGATAGGGGAATTTTGTGTGCCGCTCTTAATACAAATGGAAAACAACAAATATTTGCACAAGCTAAGGGGCAAACAGTTCAAATTAATCGCAGGAGGTCACCCATTTTGATATTGAACCTGTCTACCTTGACGGTTAACTTACAAAGAATAGAATGAATGTGTCAGTGATCATTTATGTTAGAGACTGACAATTCTGCAGCATTATTTAGAAGTGATTTACACTATACACATTTTGAATTTTAGATTATTGAACCTGACCAAGGAATTTAAAGGAAAAGAAGAAACAGTTACTGCTGTTAATAGTGAGTACCTTTTACCTTTTACTAGATAACAGTACATGTTCTGTTCATTCAGTGCTTTAGTTGCTTATGTAAACCTGTTGACACTCAATGATAAGTCTGATGCAAGGTAAATTGTACAAAAGGTGACAAGACTGAAGTGAATTGGACAAATGGCGACAAGGCTGAGGTGAACTGGACAAAAGGTGACAAGACTGAGATAAATTTGAGAGTAGGTGACAAGACTGAGATAAATTTGAGAGTAGGTGATAAGACTGAAGTGAATTGGACAGTAGGTAAAAAGTGTATCGATTATTAAACAAAGACAGTAAGTGGTGGTCTTGAATAGCACTTAACTAGACTAAGATATACCTGTACATAAGATTACAAGACTAATGTAAACTTGAACAATAGGTGACAAGGCTGAAGTAATTTAGACAAAAGTTAACAAAGCTGAAATGAACTTGGACAAAAGGGGACAAGGCTGAAGTAATTTGAACACTAGGTAACAAGGCTGAAGTGGACTTGGACAAGAAGTGATAAGGCTGAAGCAGACTTGGACAATAGGTAACAAGGCTAAGTGGACTTGGACAATTGGTGATAAGGCTGAAGTAATTTGGCAAAAAGGAAACAAGGCTGAAGTAAACTTGGACAATAGGTATCAAGGCTGAAGAAATTTGGACAATAGGTATCAAGGCTGAAGTAATTTGGACAATAGGTAACAAGACTGAAGTAATTTGGACAATAGGTAACAAGGCTGAAGTTAACTTGGACAATTGATGACAAGACTTAGGTAAATTGGTCAGAAGGTGACAAAATAGGTAAATTGGACAATAGGTGATAAGACAGTTAATTGGACAAATGGTGACAAGACTTAGGTATATTGGACAATAGGTAATAAGACTGAGGTAAATTGGACAAATGATGACAGGACTGAGGTAAATTGGGCATTTGGTGACAAGACGGAGGTAAATTGGACAATAGGTGACAGTACTGCGAAAAATTGGACAATAGGTGACAAGACAGGTAAATTGGACAATAGGTGACAAGGCAGGTAAATTGGACAAAAGCAATAAGACTGAGGTAAATTGGACAAAAGCAACAAGACTGAGGTAAATTGGACAATAGGTGACAAGACTGAAGTAAAATGGACAAAAGGTGACAAGACAGAGGTAAATTGGATAGGTGACAACTTGACAAGACAGAGGTAAATTGGACAAAAGGTGACAAGACTGAGGTAATTTGGACAATAGGTCACAAGGCTGAAGTAAATTGGACAATAGGTAACAAGGATGAGGTAATTTGGACAATAGTTAACAAGGCTGAAGTAATTTTGACAATGGATGACAAGACTTAGGAAAATTGGACAAAAGATGACAAAACTTAGATAAATTGGTCAGAAGGTGACAAAATAGGTAAATTGGACAATAGGTGATAAGACTTATGTAAATTGGACAAAAGGTGACAAGACTTAGGTATATTGGACAATTTGTGATAAGACTGAGGTAAATTTGACAAATGGTGACAGGACTGAGGTAAACTTGGACTATAGGTAATAAGACATAGGTATACTTGGACCATATTGACGGGACTAAGGTTAACTTTGACTATAGGTGATGAGACATTTGTTAACTTGGACCATGAGTGACTGGACTGAGGTAAATTTGGATTATAGGTGATAAGACATTGTTTAACTTGGACCCTATGTAACAGGACTAAGGTAAACTTGGACTATATGTTAAGACATTGTTTAACTTGGACCATACATGACAGGACTGAAGTAAAATTCGACTGTAGGTGATGAGATATTAGTTAACTTGGACATATGTGACAAGACTGAGGTAGACTTGTACTATAGGTGACAGGCCTGAGATAAACTTAGACAAACATGCCTGATAAAAAAAACGTCGACATTTGGAGATAAAACTTAGGTAAACTTGCAGGTTACAATGTACTAACCATGTGTAATTTTCAACTGTATGGAAAGTTTTTTCCTTAGAGCAGCAGACTTCATATTAAGTTGTTAGACATTGGAAAGTCTTATGGATGATAACATTTGAAGTTTATATAGTTGTAATATTTTAGATGTGTGAAAATTTATATAAAGATTTTTTTCTTCAAGAATTTGTGAGTTATAACTTAGAAAACTCGATAACTATTTCATTTTCTTTCAGAATTATCATTAGAAATGTATCGTGATCAGATCACATGTTTACTGGGTCATAATGGAGCAGGGAAGACAACTCTTGTCAATATGTTAGCGGGACTTGTTGAACCGACGAAAGGAACAGCCAGAGTTTTAGGAATGGTATGCAGAAAAAAATCTTTTTTGTTGACATCTAAAGGTTTAATAAAATAGGATTATTGCATGAATATAAGTGAAAATTAGCCATAGTAGATTATCACATAGCTTAAGTTTTTTTCCACCAATTTTATTCAAAATTCAGTATTGGTACATAAACTCTTCTATTATTTAGCATTTAAAATATAAGTGACATAACTTTTCAAATGCTTCATTGTGCAATGCTATGTTTGAACTTCCAGTGTCTTCTTGTTTAGATGTGGAGTGACATTAACTCCAAGTTCTTATTTCATGCCGTGACCATGAAATATGTCAGAAAACTGATTACTACATCTTGTTTAAATTCAATAACTATACAGTAAATTACATTTATGAAAACAATTGTACATTTACAAATATTATACAAGCAGATATTATTAACGATGTAAATTAGAGGAAAATGATTAAAAGTAGCAAGTTTCCAAGTACAAAATTTATATACTTGGTATTCATTTCATCAAAGCAATTTGATCTTCCCATCAACCAGGTTGCGTAAGATTTGTCTCCCGTTTTGATAGGTATCTCAATATAATTTTAATGGGAGAAATTGACCCATTCATTATGTTATTCATCAATATGAAATATCCTGACAAAAACAAAAATTATGCTAATAGACATTTATAAAATACATTAAAACAGTATTGTTGCCAGGGTCTTGGTGATCCAGATAAAGATATTAAAAATTCATGAATTTTGTCATTACCTCTTTATTGAGATACCTACCTTAAAGGGAGACAATTCATACATAATATACAAATTATGTATATAATCCCGATAATACTCAATTACCATCCCAAGTTTTCTTTGCTTTTTTGCCTACAAGTAGAATTATCTGTAAGAAAATTTTTATCATTTTAGAATATCAAAAATCCAGGAGACATGATAAAAATAAGGTCAAGGACAGGTGTTTGTCCACAACACAACATTTTGTTTGACAAGTTAACAGTCATTGAACACCTCAAACTGTTTGCAGGCATTAAAGGACTAAAAACAGACAACTTTATGAAATCGGTAGGTGAAAGTTCAAGGTATATATTCTTACTTCTCATCAAAAGATGAGTTTCATAGTTATCTCGGGGGTAGACCCCACCCCTTTAATTAGGAAATTACAAGTTATCTCAAACAGGAGTTCAGATTCCAACCCCAAAATCATATCTATTCTTACTGGTAATCAAAGGATGAGTTTCATTATCATCCTCAGGGGCCAGCCCAACCCACTTATTTTGTAAGGTATAAGTAATCTCAAAAACAGTTCAGATCCCCACCCTGAAACCATATATATCGGTTATGTTGTAAGCGGTTGAAAATGGGAAGGGATTATGACTATATGGGAAGGGAATGTGCAATCTCTTGTTGCTGAGTTACTTTATTTCAATATATATTGTAGATAAAACTGATTTTAGAGGACGTTGGACTAACTGATCAGGACAATACATTTGCTATAAACCTTAGCGGAGGGCAGAAGAGGAAGTTGTCAGTCGCCATCGCCCTGATTGGTGATCCAAAGGTAAGAAAGACCATGGGTGAAAGTTTTCTACAAAATTAATAGATTTCTGGATTTCGGATTTTTTGTTCCTATACAATCTTAACAAAATACAAACTGGTACATTTTTCTTAATTTCCAGTGATTTTTAGATTTTGCTAATGTACGCTTACACCCATGCTATTTGAATTTTCAAATTAGATACTGTTGGTTTTACAATTTTTACTGTTTTCGTGTTAAAATTTACATTAATATCTGTTCAGTAGGTTTTAGAATACCTGGTTGAAGGTTTAATTTGATGTTACTGGTATACATTGTAGGTTACAATAGTCAATTAACTATTTAGGTTGAAGTGTGTCATTTTGCTAAACAAAAAGTATGCACATGACATGCATGTTAAATCATCAAGGTCATTGCTCCCTTTACGGTACTCCTGTTTATATCACTAATAAAACTGACAACCAGGATGCAACTTTAATATACAGTTGAACTTGTATTAAAAGGTCATCTTTAGGAAGAAGCAGAAGTGACCATTTAAGACAAGTGACCTCTTAAATAAAGTTCTTTCATGATAATGTCTTTAACAATGGGGAATGGAAAAGATGGCCTTTAAAATCAAGTGGCTACTTGATAGAGGTGACCACAAAGGAAAGTTTGAATGTATTTGAAATTTGTATAATGAAGGTGGTTCTTGGATCTAAATAAACAGATTTTTGAATGTAGGAGATTGCAAATATTTTCCACATTAAACTTCAAGAAGTTATACTTAAGAAAAAACAAAAAATTAAAACAAAGGATGACTGTTGTTATAAAGAATATTTTTGAAGTAAAAGAAGGGAGCTTTTTGCATAAAAGTAACATATTAAGCAGTAGGAAAACTGTTATACTGGATTTCTAAATGTCAAAATATCCATTATTTGAACTGTGACCTTGATTTCTAAGATTTTGAAACTAACTTAAAAAATACTTGCACTCAAAATATGAGTCAAATCGTACATTAAAATGAATTGTTTGGATCCAGGAACCACCTAAAACAAGCAAACAAATTATTTTTTGCTGTTGTAGGAAGATTTATATATCAAGATAGAAATTATGTTTCACTTTCATTGCTTATCTTGCCTGGTGTAAAGAATATCGCCTCAGTGAGATTCTTATAATTACACAGATAATATTTTTGGATGAGCCGACAGCCGGGATAGATCCCTACTCCAGACGACATCTGTGGTCAGTTCTGAAGGAGAAGAAGAAAGGCCGTGTTATTTTGCTGACAACACATTTCATGGATGAAGCAGATATTTTGGCTGGTATGTTGCATGTATTTTGGTAACTCAACTTTGAAAAAGAATTATGCTGCTAAATTTCTTATTACTTTGCTTGCACTATTAACCACTTGGGGCACTTCCAGAATGGTAGCATTAATTAGAATGGGTAAAATCCTTATTTTTTTGGTCAAGTTTCAGTTTTAGCCCACCTGGCATTACAGACCATGTGAGCTTTTGCCATCTCTTAGCATCTGTTGTCTGTCTTCCATCTGTCTTCATCCCTTTACAATTACAAAAAAATCTTCTCCTCTGAAACAACTGACCAAATTTGGACCAAACTTTGATGAACTGTCCTTGGGTGGTCCTCTAAAAAATTATAATTAAAAATCTTTTTGTCTGAAACTACTGAGCCAATTGCAACAAACTTTTGTGGAATGGTCCTAATATGGTCTTCTACCAATATCGTGTCCAGCATACCCCGATCCCCTTTATAAGCTAGATGGCTGCCATTGCTAAAAATAGAAAAGGGGGATGGTATATTTTAAATATCTTCTGTAACAACTGAGTCCGTCGTTATCAAACTTTGGTGGAATAGTCATTGTAAAAATACCCCTAGTCTATTTATACTACAATAAAAAGGTAAAAAGATGCCTCTTTCTTTTATTGGTTTTCAATTAGAGAATTTGATCAGAGATCCAGAGAAATAATTTTGCATGGCCTAATCCAACTTTTGTTTTTTTACAGACAGGAAAGCGTTTATCAGTAAAGGACAGTTAAGATGCTGTGGTTCTTCACTGTTCCTGAAGAGTAGATTTGGCATCGGATATCATTTAAAGTAAGTCATTTTATTTTATAAACATTTAGGAGTGAAAAATATTTTTAAGCCCCCACATTTAGACGATGGGATCATTAAGATTTAGCCTTGTCCGTCTATACATCAATTTTTGTTGATTTTTCGGTTTGTGTATGTTGAATTCATTTGATATTTGGTCTGAAGCATAATAAGGATGAGTTGTAACTTTTCTCTCCTTTTAAGTCCGTTGTACGTTTTCTCTCATTTCGGGCCTGTCAAATGTCAACTTCCTGTTTTGTAAGTTGGAGGCATCAATGTCCCACCCATGGATACATTTATTTTATGTTTTATGACAAATGACACCAGTAAAGTTGAATTTCAGTAACTTGAACACCCAAGGGAGCACTTAAACTGGTTAGAACTAAAAGACAGCTCAAAGGTTCGAACATGTTCATAGATTGATGAACGGGCTGTAAAAGAGGTTCAAGATTCATATGGTGTCTTAGACATTCAGGTTTGAAAGACCGAGGTTCTATTGTAAATAAAAGAAAAATTCAATTAAGTTAAGTCTAAGGTTCACTGAGTCTTTTAGGAGTGACTGGGAGAAAAAAGCTTTAAAAAGGAAAAGTTGATCATACAAGTCAAACCTACCATATATGACACCTTGGCCTCCTGAACTACAAAACTGTTATCTACGTTTATCAACTTTTACATTTTTCCTTATAATTTAGAGATAGGAAAAGTAGGCCAAATGAAATTAAATTCACTGTTCTCAGGATCTTGTAGGTCTGTTTTCAGGTATTTTCATTGCTGTTTTTTTAACAAATTATGAATTTTTGATACAAAACTAGAAATGTTGAATTGTGTCTGGTGAAAATGTCACTTTCTTCCATTCGGTTGCCTCTCTTGATTTTGCAATCAAAATCCAAATCAAAACCAATGATAAAAGATTTCCATTGGGAAAAAATATTGTTATGAAATAAGAAAGATATTTTTCAGATTCAGATTTTATATGCCCTCCACATTTAGACAACTGCTGAACTGGGGCTTTAAGTTTTACCTTTGTCTGTCCATCTGTACATCTGTGAATTTCATCAAAGATTTCTCGATTTGTGTATGTTGGAAAATGTTTTGATTGATTGATTGAATGGTGCTTAATGTCCAGTGGCAAATATTTCATGCATATTCAGGACTAGAGCATATTAATGATGAATGATGATGAATGAACCCTGCTTTGTACTAGACCGACACGCTGAGCCGGATTTTTAATGTGCTAGCTCACGAAAGCAA
>JARWCS010336802.1:0-11792 GCA_034783895.1 Geukensia demissa | reverse complement strand
CAGCTGCTTAGAACAACTTACCCACACGTTGATTATCGATTTTTTCTCACACTGGTTGGGAAGTGTGAAAACTTCATGAAAATTAGAAAAAAAGTTATATTCAATAGCTATTGTAGAAAAAAAATTGTTTCACAATGTTACATTTGCAGTATTGCAGACTTTTTATTATTTTAAAATGATAAAAATGAATTAGAATGAGAATTGAATGAATTATAGAAACAATCTTTCAAGTTGGTCGTTGGTAATCGTGTATCTGCAGTCTCAATAGTTATTTAGTTAATTATCAATGGATGACAAAGAAAGATTCTATATTCTCTAAATTACGGAATTCATCAGCTTCAAACATATGTTGTGCAAACTTTGTTTATAACCATTGTTATAAACTGTATACTGGTAACAGTTAACAAGGCTTTGTTTTTGACAGGCCGACCAAAGAAGGAAGGCAAACTTGGTATATATAAAATCTATTTTACTCATACATATATCAATGCTTCCCGAATGCTATATGCATTTTGAGAACCAAATCCTTGCATTTTTAACACAAATATATGAGTATACATTTTTATCACCTTTAAAGTAAAATATATCTTGTAGTTTTCTTAATGTTACCTATAATGAGTATAAACTACATTATAAAACCCAAATTATTAACTAGTATTATATATTTCACTTAGAAAATTAATTGTTTCATTAAATTCATCTGATTCTACCTTAAATTCAGTGCCTATCCCTATCTGTTATAATGGCTTTTCTTGGTAAGCACAGTTAAATTCAGAACTTTAATGTAACATATACTATGTAAAGAAAATCTCCCCCCCCCCAAAAAAAAACAAAAAAAAACTAACCCTACCTATAAATTTCTTTTGTATTTTAGTCTTGGTTTTCAACTGTTTGTCATAGGATTACATGAAAACTTATAAAGACTATTCAAAAATGGAAAAAAGGGAGATGTGGTATGATTGTCTATGAGACAGTCATTCAAAACATGAAAATCATTCAGACCTATTTGATAAAATAATGAAAGGAAAATTGGGGTTCATTGGGCAATACATTTCAATGTTTTGAAATGGATAAAACCTTGATGTGTAAAAAAAAAGACAACAACCTCTTAACATGAAAAGGAAATATCTTTTACAACGCAATAATTTATGTAGTGCTCATTATCTTGAATATGTATTCTGGGATATTGCTGTGTAGCAAGTTACCAGGAAGCATGCAAGGGTGGATCCAGGCCCCCCTTTTGAAATGCAAAAATGATAAAAAAGGTAAAGTATGAGCCAAATTTTGGCCTTAGTCTCCATTAGAAATCGAGAAAAGTGGTGAATCAAGAGGTCCACAAAAAGTGAGCCCCCTTTTCCAAAAGTCTGGATCTGCCTCTGGTATGTATGAAAGTTTAATTTTGGGTCGTTGCATCTTGACATCAAATTACCGTGATACGACAATTGGTAGAAAACTTGGCTGGGCATGCTGGCTAATTTATATACACAGGGAAATATAGTTAAAAATTTTTAATATATTGAATTCAAATATTCACATATTTTATTCATTTTATTTAAAGTTTCAGAATTAAAGTTTCTTCTGTTTTCAAAATATCAGAAAGAAAAGAATTACACATAAAGTCATGAATAAGTCATAAGAGTAGCTAGGACTTGCTGAGTTACTTATAATGTTAAATATATAATTATTTATTTCTGTAGGAATCAGGTATAGAAGGCTTACTTTATTTATAACAAAAGCTTTTATAATAAATTCTTTCTTTACATCTGTAATTTCCATTAAACACAAAGAAATCCTCTCACTGCATGCTAAAGTCATAGTTCTTAGTGCACTTTCCCAACTGACTGTAGCAAGAAAAAACATTAAATTTCAGGCATGTTTATGACTTCAACATGATTGTGGAAGGGCAGTACACTTCCTTACTTTGAATAGTTTTTCAATATTGTTGAATGTCTTTTTTATATCCATACAACCTTTCTGGTTTAAAAATCTCTAAGCCAGATTTTGACTGTTGAAATATTCATTACTTTAGAAAAAAATTAAACTACCGTAGAAATGAGAAAATTAAGTTTAGGTCTGTTGATTCATATAACGTTTACGTACCATTTTATCATATACTATGATACTATAACTAATACAAACTATCTGTGTTATTAAAGTAAATAGACGTATTACACATTTCATTTCATGAATGAATTTGTCCGAATGACCTCGGGTCAATCGGTGTAAATGGCGTCGCTTTACATTGTGACATCGGAATATTTGTATAGTGACGTCAAGTTTTTACGGGAAAAAGCACTAACTGGCAATCCTTCTATTAAATATGAATGAAATATTTGCCACTAGACATTAAGCAACATTCAATCAATCAGCCAATGGATAAGTTACAAAGAGTTTACAACACATATCCAGTGGGTTAATTGTGATTGCTAATTAAATATATTAAACAACTAGAACCTAGTTGCCATGGGTAAATATCAGGTATATGAGACAACCTGTCAGGTCTTTCTATGAGCAATGATTTACAGTCAATCTAAGCCTACTTGCTCTCAATTTTAAACTATCTGCATGAATTATTGATTAGTTTTTAAAAAAAATTGTTTTCTTGGCAAAATGAAATGGCAGCTTTCTCATTGTTTTGTAGCTATCATTACTGCTCTGTTTTTTATTCACATCATATGAGTGCTTAATGTTACTTACATTTCATATCTCCATGTAAAATTGAATTACTTAATTTTGAAACATAAAGTTAAAGCTAGCAATGATAATGTCAAGAAAAACAAAGCCAACTCAAAGGAAAGTAAATGAAATATAATGAATGAACTGATTCTATTATTGTAATTTGTAGAGAGCACTCTAGTTGATTTACACGCATAAAGTGTGTTGGTACATGATTTTGTATTGGGTCAAGTCAGTTGAATAAACATGATTCACTAAAGAAAACAAACTCATCATTTTAGTATTGAAGATCTTACTTATGATTTGATTTGAGTAAATATAATGTGTGTTATTGCCATGATATGGCTTAAATACTGCTGATGTGTCATTTAACACTAATCAATCAATCAATCACTTCGAGTCACATCAACAGTGACAGTTTTTTTTTGCAGTAGACAAAACTTGACACAAAACCTTCTACCAACAAACCTGTGTCTAGATTGTTTATCAAACATCTCAGTTACAGTGAAAATAATGGACATTGTTTTATTAATGTTGATTTTGTTTGGCAGACACATTCTTAACTTAGAATGACATGCAAGGTTGCTGTATGGAATTTTTTGTGTAGTATTGTTTTTTTAAATTACCACCATGTTGTGCAGTATTGTTTATTTTTAAATAAACAGCACTATGTAGAGTTAATATGTCATATCTGACATGTTGCAGATGTCAATGATACCGGAATTCCTTAATTTCAAAAGAAAATATTATATAATGTAATATCTGTTGTAGAGAGTGATGTCGTGACAGGAAACAGTGCAATAGATAATGACAACTACCACAAAGAATTAAACAAACTACAACCACAAGCTTCCACATTATTAGCAATCTTGAATAATATCAGATCTCGACTTCGGTCCATGGAAATGAATGACCCCAGGGTACCAACATACAGGTATGAAATTCTTTTATTTTCTGAAATGAGACAAACATGGGCCTAATGGCTTAATAGGGGTAATCATTCTATCAGCATATTGGTCATATTTAAAATCAAATTATTATGGATAATCATTGCATATAAGTCAACTTCACCTGCTAACAGTTGGGAATAATAAAAAGTAATTACTAAATGGTGACTTTTTACTACAGGTGCATGTTTGATCATTCAAAGCACTTCTCTAAATAGGTAGCAACTGCACAGTTACCCATTACTACACATTTGGTTCTGTTAAATTTGGATCCTATTGGCAGTAATGTCTAAATTTTTGTCCCAATGTCTTTGTTTTTAAAGGGTCCTCTTAACAAAAAATTTAGGGAAGTTGTCAGCTACCTGCCCAAGTTACGTAGTTGTCTCTTGTCCCCTACTAGAAACTGATCATAAAGTTATGGCTCAAAAAATGCTGAAATGGGGTTAAGCTCCAAAAGAACAAATTGGACTTTTATATCTTGCTATATGAATCATGTTCCATTGTTGAAACTGGACAGTATACTGTAGATGTTAATAATTTGAATTTTAGACTTTGATGAATGTTTGACTCATTGACATTCATACCACATCTCCTATTTCTAAATTTAAGATAATTATAAAGGAGCCAAGTGAGCCCTTTATAGTAGAAATGTGGTTAAAATGAATGATGATTGTATCACACTATGATTATTACAAAAAAACTTTGGTTAACATGGCAGAATCTCTTGACCATCATGCGACTACAAACAAAATCAAGGATGTTGTCAGAATGGATAAGACCCTATGCAGAGAACACAATTTTTACTCCTTAGCTCGCTTTCTTAAGGTTGCACTGTCCCCTTATTAGTTTTATGTATCTGTGACCTGAAGTATTTTCATGGATTTCCATTGTAGTTAGTGTTTATTGTGATGTCATTCTTTAGGTTTAGCTCTGATAGTGCCAATATATATGATGTACAATAACATATGATCTAATGATATATGTAAGTACATCATTGAAAATTCTTTGGCGAAAGACTTATAACTAGATTATATTTTACAGGGGAGTAATACATCAGTTGTGTCGTGTATTGGTGCTACTTAATAAGACAGATCCTAGGGCCAGCATACCTTCAGATGCCCCAGGACTGCTACAGTGGGCTCAGCAAATGTTAGAGGATTATCAGATGGATTTACAAGTAAGTTTAATTTAGGATTGAATGATGAATTTAGTACAGTAGTTTCAATGGCATGTAAAAACATTCACTGAAATGTGACACTTTTGGCATTGAATGCTTCATTTTCAAAATGTCTATGTTTGATCAATGCTTTTACAACCATATGAAACAAGTATCGCTGGAAGAAAAAAGCTTTCAATTTATAAAATTACATTTATGAGAGTTCGACAGAGACAAAAAAGCTTAGGTGAAAACATTGTTTAAAGTTTCCACTTGCAGTTGTCTTATGTATGTAGTGCCTGACTGTTGTTCACACATCCAAATGATGATATTCAGGGCAGCATAGATCTCGTAATTATAAGTAATTACATGTCACTTTCCATCTCAACCCTGGTATCATCCTGATACCCCCATATCGCTCCCAAGAGATGTTATTGGTTTAGAGATGATACCAGGATTTGATTTGGAAAGTGACATCTTATGATCTATTTATCACATATTTTGTCCCCAATTTGTATTAATCATGTAATAAAATGAATATAACAGTTCTATTATACATTCATTTAGAAAGAAATACATTTAAGGATGTTCACAGCTCTGACAAAAAATAAATTGGGTTTCAAAGCTTATGATTGTTTTTAAGACAATTCATATTTGAACAAAATAAGCAGACAAAGTGATGGGTCATTGTGCTAGTTTTTGAGATATAAGTATTTAAAAATTTTGGCAGGAAAAGGATTTTCTGTAGGTTTTGTCTTTAAAAGTAGGTTTAATCTATTAAATCCCATAAAGAAATAAAAAGGACTTAATGAAAACTTCTTAAATGGAATTTTACAATGTGTTTGATGTAATTATGAAAAAAGTGTGGTCATTAATGCTATGCATATTGATAAATGCAAAGGAGATCAAGAATATGAAAATATAAATAGCCGAGCATTACAGCCAAAAACTACAATAAACATGCTGTCACAATACCCTCAGATAATATGTGAGGGACAATATGGTTTTACAACATAAAATCTACATCAGTTATCATATCAGCCCTGATGGCATAATAGTCAAAGTGAAATTTGTTTTATATCACACATGAAGAAAGGAACTTATCTCTATTAAATATGTGATAAATGTTATAATAAGCCATATAATAGCAGTGACATCTTTACACCAGTCTTCACATCAGTCTTACAGCCTGTTTACACTAGAAAGTGATTAACTCGGGTAAATGTGGCTTAAGTCACATTGAGTTCACACTAGGTTTAAATTTATCAGGAATAACTGGATTCATATTACCTCAATCAAGATCAAGTTAATCTGTATTCAACTGTAGTGTGAATGCTAAATATGGATTAAATATACTACTGAAACACAAAAACTTCAGGTGTTAAAATCAACCAAGATCGATTTAAACTTCCACCTTCTCACTGGAACAATACCTATTGTATTATTTAGCAACACCAGTTTAATCTGCAGGAGATTTAACTCCAGTTCATTCATTAGTACAGGTAAACTGATAGAGGAGTTGGAGTTCATCTTCAGCAAATGAAGCATGAAATCCACTGTAATTTGTATTGTGAATTATTTTGAAAATCATAAGCAGAGATCAATACTTCCTACGTTACACATTTTTACCCAAAGACTCTGTGATAAAATCATTTTCAGTCTGAATATTGGTTTCAAGCCCAGTAAAAAAGATTTATAAAGATATTTCATGTGTACAATTTACATTTGTTTTAGGAACAGAATGGTTCAGGTGGATCAGATGAGACCCCTGTCAGTAAAATTTCCTACATTGATGTTCCTGCCGATAGACAAAAATCCCATCAGTATGCCGTACCACAGGCAAATAGTTCTACAAAGGATGAACCCACTAATCACAGACAACATCATCATCATCATCATAGTCAACAGAGTTCTCTGTCTCACAACTCTGATACTGGGTATTATAGCAGTACACCTGTACCTGTGGAGTATCGGAGCAGCACTTTACCGCATGCACAGATCAATTCATCCTTCACTACATTCACATCTAAAAAATCCAAAAAGCACGACCCAAGGCTTGTTAGAAGTTCTACAAATATCACACAATATCCTAGAGACAGTTCTTTGGGTTATTTTGCTAATGGACGCTACTATGATCCCAGTCCTAAGCCTGAGATCTATGCACCAGCAAGCTCCTACAGTGATCGGGAGAACAGAGTCATGTCCACATTTCTTTCTGACCTTCCACAAGGCCCTGGCTCTAATTCATCATCAATCAGTTCATTATATGTTGAGTATGTTGATTTTTTGCATTACTTTTATTTTGCAGATTTATTTTTTTGCTTCTATTTATGTTGTTAATGTCATAATATTTTGCTTTTTTTATATTCCCACTCCCTGTCACATGTGGCTTGGAATGATCTGAAAATATGGATTTACTGTTATACAAATAATTTCATTGTAAGATTTAAAAAGGCAGATATTTGATAGTGTAAGCATAAGTATATGTAAGTTGACAGAGGCACTGATGTTCATTCAGATACATCAGCCATATTGATAGCCATAAATTTGTGTCAGCATTAACATTTTATTTGAAACAGCCAAAATTGCATATTGTGCTTGATCAGATATAATAAATTGATAGCTATATTTTGAGTCATATCTCTTCTTAAATATGATGGTTGTTTCCAATTTTTGAAACCTGCAGTGTTTTCTTAGATGTTATTATGACATTCTATCCATTAAAAAATTGACATTTTTGATTTTATGAATTAGAAATCTTGCATTGATTTAATTTTTACCTTTAATTCATTGGTGACGGCCATTTTAGGAATAGTATTTTATGCTTATGATAACTTAAAAAAATATTGTAACAGAAGTTTCAATTTAAAATCAATTTATTTTAAACTAACAAAGTTTTAAGGAAACATTCAATCTGACTAGATTTTTTTTAATCTTTGACAACTTCAAAACCAGAATAAGTTTTCCACAAATTGGAAAATTTTTGCTTTATTGAAAAAATAAAATGCAAAGAGTCTGAAAAAGATGTTTTTGATGGTAGTAAGGGTGTTTAAGCTTGTTGGTCAGAATAAATTTCTTTAGATATGAAGGTATGGTGGTTTTAACCCCAACAATATAAATTTTTAGCTATTGGGCATATTAAACCGATAAAAAAACAAAGTAATATTATTTTTTAAAATGCATGTACATATATATTCACCTATGTTTTTTTTTAAATATAATTGGATGTATTTTGTAGTGCTGAAGATAATATGAACAACGATGTGGATAGTTGTGCAGAAGACGAGGCCTTACCATTTAATCCAGAGGAGGCTACAGATCCTGTAGAAGTTTGACATGTTACTGTGATAAATGTATTGGTGCATATCAGGGACTTACTGTCTGTATGTTGGTGTTTATATGAAGTGTTTTAATGCTGTTGATAGCAGTAACATGGGCTTGTATTGTTTACACATTTGAAGTATTTTTGACACAAATGTTTTAAATGTCAAAGTGCAAGTGAAATATATTAAGTTTTCTTTGGCATAACTTTCAATCAACTATTTTTTTCTGAAATTTTTTTTCTTCTTAAAATTATTCTGAGACACCTTTGAGTAGCAAAAATTGATTGTGTCTTATGTTAACTGTCAACAAAATACACAAAGTGCAAAATATGCTATCAGATTTACTGCCAGTTTTATTTATTTAAATGGATGACATACAAGTCTTGATGAATTTTTAATGACAAAATGGGATGGTGGCCTTTGCAATATATATCCCTCTTTGTTTTGTCAAAGTATAAGGTTCTAAATTACCACATGATATATACATTAAGGAACTTCAATATATATTTGCTATGTTATAGAGATTATTTTTCATGAAGATCTCAGTCAGGAAATTATTGTCAAATGAATAAATAAAATTCCCAACCTTTGCATCATTTTTATAAAAGTTTAGCAGTGAACCGTTTGTATATTTTTACAAGTGCATGTAATATGTGTATTATTTTGTTAATGTTTTTATTGGTGCTTTTATTCAAATCATTTATGTCATGTCAAAGTTCAGAAAGAATACCACCAATATCCTTTATTTTGGTAAACCACTTTATCTTTTCACTTATTTTGAATAATACTGTGGTAATTCTACAGTCAGAAAAGAATCTGAAAAATAACATGTATATTCATCATGTGATTATAATAAATTTGTTGTGTTTTTACTTGCTACTTGTCAATATTGTGCAACATGCAGAGGATTACTTTATGGTTGTGATAAACGGATATTATATCATTATACAATAATTATACAAAATTGAGGACTGAACAGAAATGATACTTATCTTCGTGCATTGTTGTTAAAATATATTTTTCTTTTCTTAATCTCTTGGATATTGCCATTTATTTCTGATACAGATATGTGGGAAAAAAGAAGAAACCAAAAAGTCCATTCAAATATTTTCGAGGCTGTAGGATTCAAGGTTGAAAGTATGAAAGCTGCAAGGTTGTACCCTACAAGTATATGGAAATGGGAAAAAGTTCCTAAAAGTTGCTGAATATCACATTTCAGCTGGACATAATTTGGTTCTTTTTTAAATTATATTATTTGTTGATGACAAACTGGAAAAACTTCCAAATATTTGTAGTTTCTTGCTAATTTCTAGTTTTATGACCAGAAATTCCTGTAATGGGCAAACCACAAAAACTTGAAAAATGACTGGAGATTAAACTTAAAACATGACACAGAGATACTGAAACTTACTTAAGTTGATTATTTGAATGTTTATGAGATATTCTACTTGATATTTAGATTTTAAGCAGGATTTTCTTGAACCAAGCCAAATGTGAGAGACTTGGTTAAGTGAAATATACTAAAACAGTAAATTCAACTGCATATGCTTAAATGTTAGTTTACTTATGAATCACACAATAAGTTATACACCCAGTTTAAAGCTACAAATGTTTATTTTTAAAACATTTATGTTACAAACTATAAACTGTGGAAAAGTGCTTGTTAACAGGATATTTACCTAAAAAATATAGAAAGATTTTACTGTTAAGTAATAAGTTATTTCTGTTTTTACAAGCATGATTTTCATCTAGTTTTGCTGAACTATTTCTCCATATTGTTTTATATATATGTACTTGTAGCATCATTGTATAGAGAAAACCACTTCATTTTCTACATTTGCAAAGTCATGTTTGTAGTTAGAAATTGTTTAAATCGTATTTTCCAGTTATCATGCAAAAATACAAAATTGATATTAAATTTGAACATGAGTTGACATTCTATACAAAAGACTTAAAAAAATATTTGCAGGCTTTTATGGTTGTATTAGTATTTGAGTGATTCACATGTAGACTGGCACTTTAAAGTACTTATTGACTTTTTCATCTTTAGATAGAAAATTTTAAAGTTTTTACTTTTTAATTATACTTGGTTGTGAAAAACTAAATGAAATTAAATGTAAAAAGTTTGATGATAATATATAGTCACTGGAATAATATTTTATATTTCATGAAATTGATTTTAATTCTGTTATTTTAGGACAATGATCTCTAATATCAGTAGTAAAGTTCCCCCCCCCCCCCCTTTTGGAACAAGTTAGTTGGAAATCATCTTTCCAGAATGGACAAACCATCTTTCCAGAATGGACCTTGTTTTTGGGGAAAAGTTTGTTTTATTTTGTAATAGAACCTTTGTTTATAAATGAGCACATTTTCAGATTCAGACAAATCCATAATGATAAAAGTTCCATTCATACTGTGTTCAAATTTAGTGATAGCTGTTTTCAATCATTACTTTCTCCATGTAATTGGACCTTTGTCTTCTCGGAATAGGAAGTGGGATTTGATAAATCCACCATAATAAACTTTATGTGTACCTGTATAGAAAACATTCCCTATAATTCCCTAATCAATATCTTTTGAGTGACTTAAAAAGTTGAACAGAGTTACAAATTGAAAAGTCAGGTTTTGAATTAATTTTCTTAGGAAAATTACTTATTTTACAAGACTATTATGAAAATAGAGCAGGTTTTGTTAGAATATTTCCAACTTTTTGTCCCAGATCACAAGATGTCCCCAACAAAATTGACTGAGTTTAATTTGAATCTGTGTTAAACTACACAAAACAATTTTGTTTTTCTTTGAAATTCGAAGTATTATTTTTTTAAGTTTTAAAATCAAAATGATCTGCATATATTTTTATTGTTTTTATATATTTTATTTATGAGCAATTTTTAAATTTTTGTAAATAAGGTGTATTTTGCTAGTTTTGTTAGCTTACTTGCTAGGTAATGGTTGTTACTGTATTTTTTAGAAGTTCAGATAATTGTACTTTTTCAGCGGAATATAAAAATTATGCCATTCCAATTTATATTTTTAGAGGTTGTGAAGAAATTACTTAACAATATTTTTATTCACCATTTCACATGCAGAAACATTTAATGTAATCACATCTATTCACCTTAACTGTCAGGGAAAATTTTCTTTAATTGTAGTCAAATTTTACTTTAGGTGAAGTGAATTGTTCCATTTGAACAATTTTATAATACAGTATTTTGTTTTATATTAGAGTATTATATTCCATAAATAATGTATATACCAAAATGAAGCTTGCTGTCTTCCACCATCTAAAACTTAGAGAAAAATTGATATCACAGATGAAGTAAATAAAATTGGTTCTAAATGTAACGATAACAATGAAATGGTAATTGCAATAATAGTGATAATGAATAATGCCCTTGTAGAATATTACTTGCTCTTGCATTATTGCAGCGTAATATTAGATTAGGACATAATTCACCAATACTTGTGCAACAACGCAATAATATGCCAATAAATGTTTTCCTTTGCATAGTAGGACTTCCACTTTTGTACTGAGGTATTGATTGTTATTTTTTTCAAAAAAACCTGTTTGAAGGGACAAAATTAATTGGTATTTACATTTTCTGTGATTTAGGTAAGGCCATAATAAAAAAATTCCTAGATTCTCATCCCCGCCCGCCCCGATTTTTTTTATTTTCAAAAATTTTCGCC
>JARWCS010336792.1:0-11792 GCA_034783895.1 Geukensia demissa | reverse complement strand
CCGTAGAATCTGAATCTTTCATAATGTTTAATGCCGCATTTAATAGCTTCACAAGATTTGGTTTGTTATTTTCAATGTTTGCAACTTTTGCTACTTCGATCAATTTGAAATTAATACTGTCAGCGACTCTAATTAATTCTGTTTTGCTTAACGTGGAAAGTTCTTTTCCTTCATGTTGCAATAAAACCGGATTTTCATCACTTCTATATTTTGAAAGTATCTTAAAGACATCCATGTTTATGCAAAGTTAGGCTAAAGCTGACCCAGAGCTAACGTGCCTTCACGTGATATAGGATATTCGGAGGTTCCCCACGGGGTAACTTGTAATAGTAAAATATCACAAGTTACCGTGTGTCACCTCCTCATAAGTATTGGATGAGACAAACCAAGATATTGCAAAATAGCTTGAGTACTACCACATACCAAATGGTTTCTATATTGATGCTTTAATGATCTGATTTCCGTAGGAAATAACTAAATTGGGCATTGAGGGATTTTCTCTATACACTTTGTAGCAATCCGCTTTCATTCATATACGTAATAAAATTATAGGATACATTATGGAAACGATAATAAGTTTAATATTGTATTTGCTTATTACAAGTTTTATTCAATATTAGAACAAACAACTACTATCTACAACATTCTTCTTATCCAATACTCATAAAAAATTTCATGAATTAAAACTTTTCAAGTTCTTCAAACTAGCAATTTTCACCGAAATTTTGTCAAGCGTAGAAGTTCCTTTATCTAAATTTTCAGCGGCATTCGCTAATGCAGTTGCAGCTTGTGAAGAATTTGCAACCCGCCCCTCTGTTGTATAATGATTTAAAGTAGCCTTTGAATGCCAGCCAATATGATTGCATATATCTTCATCTTCAACCCCTAACATCTTAAGGACAATTGAACAACCACGCCTACTGCTGTGAGAAGTTTCACCCTCATATAGATTAATTGATTTCAGATGTCTTTTTAGCCTGTCAGTCATACTAGTTGATGTAACAGGACGATCGCAAATTCTCTTAGATTTCTTATCTTCAACTCTAAATAAATAACCATTCTTTAAATCAATTAACGCGTCCTTTGCTATTTCAAAATACGATTTAATGTACGACACAGGGCAGATGTCTGGGTCGTCTGACGGTAATAAAATAAAGTTATTGGGATGATTGATTGAGGTAGTTTTTCCAACAATCTGTGAAACTAATATACCATTATTATCCGGTAGGTGAAACAAACGACTACTAGTTAAGAGCCCAATATCTCCTCCTCTACCACCAGAATGACAAATCACCGCAAAATATGCTCTATCCCTAGCTAAAATATATTTTGAGGTTACATTGTTTTCAACTGAAATCAAATATGTAAGATGTCTGCACAAACGAGCTAATTTGTCAAACATCATTGGTACGGCTTGTTTTTTACCTACTTCAGTTAACGATTGTTCTAAAGTAACTGACTGCAAATACTTCTTTACTAAAATAGACGAAGCCGGGTTTCCTGTCAATAAGAATTGATTCCACTCGCCAGTACGACCGATATCTCGTAATATAGCTCTTATTTTGCCTATTAAACTATCAACAGACTTCGCAGCCATTGTTCTGGGACATTCACATTTTTGAAGACCCGGTTTACCTCTAAATTCACATCCGTCTTTGTGTAACTGTGTACGACCACTATTTTCTTTATACACTAAAAATCGCCTGATATCTTCTGGTGAAACATTCATGAGATTTTTATCAACATCAACTTGTTTTAGAAAATCTACAAATTCTTTTTCTAAACCAGATTTTTGTTTTGAATAATTAGAACTAAGCAGTAAATCATCTAAATGTTTTAAACGAGAATCAATTGGAGGTAGCAATGAGTTTTGACCTTCAATAACCCCGTCGCAATTAACCACACATTTGGGCTTCCCACAATTCTTGCAGAAATTATAATCTGTGTCATTATGTTTACCACACGCCTTGCATATCAAAAATTTAGTGATGAAATTGCTTGTTTGAAGGACCTGAAAAAATAAACATCGAATAATAAGAAAATAACGGTCGAACATCTGATTTACATTGAATATACAACAAATAAACGTCTAATGCTAAAACATGTTAAACATTCTTGATATGTTCTGCAAAAACTTTTCTTCTCCCGGCCTGTTAAAATGTACGTTGTCTCGTAAATCCGACACACAAAAGTTGTCATTATCCATGAAATACCAATCATTCTGAGAGCACATTTCCTTCATAATTCTGTTCAATATCATAGCTCGCACATTGATATTATCGTCTTTTGTCACAGTGATTGAAGAAAATATAACTTTTGTGTTCTTAAATGTGTCTAAAATTTGTGAAAGCACCCTAGCAAAACATTTCAAAGCTTTTTCCGTACAACACATTAAATTGTATTCATTTTCATATAAATATTCTTTGCTTAAGTTATTAACACCTGCATGTATAAAAATGACAAACGGATCAACACCATTTAAAGTATTTAACATTACACATAAGTCATCTTGTACTTGTTCGATGAGTGCTCCACCTTTTGATGATATATTTATCATAGGATTAATGAAACCTGGTTCTTTAAGTAAAAATCTGATCATTGAATCACCAACACACACAAAAGTAAGTTTATAACAAAAAGTGGGGTATTTATAAAGTACATATTTTCCAAAAGAAAACAGAGTCTTTACAGTATCTAACATTCGTACCACCCAAAGATTGCACGATAATCCATATTTATCATGAACAAAACCATGTTTTGTCGGGATTTTCAAAATATTTTTCTGACCTTTACACCCTAGCATAAAAGCATCTGTAATTGATTTATAATAAGAAGGAAACCATATAGGGGTTACATTCTCTACTGGAATAATAACAGTGCATGTAATATTGTTTTCCAACAAAAACTTTAGCAAAGGTATAACTAAATTAAATGGCGGAAACACATAACAATTTTCATCATGTAGAATATTCTGAGCAAAAACGTTTACTCCATTTGACATCGGAGTTGGAAAAGGTGTGAAATGCTTCAAAAGTGAACCATTCATAGATTTCATACAGTTTGAATCTAACGCCATTAAATCGTATGAATGTCCATTTGGGCCACCATACGTTTTTTGAATTAAAACCCATGCCTCATTTGTAAGCATTGAATCACTCTTTGAAATTTCCCTTGAAGGTTTGTCAGCTTCGTTCATTTTTGAGGGCACATAATATAGATTCAAGCACATGTCTAAGTCGAGAGTTAGTTGAAAAATTTGTTTTAATACCCTATTTAAGTCTGAAGATCGGGAGCCCTCATTATTCCAAGAATGTAATAAAACTTGGCTGTCAATACCCACGTCCACCCGGTTTCCTTTAATATAATTCCTGAAGGAAAAAAGTACATTATATAAAGCTTGAGCTTCCAAAACCATGATCGGAAAATTTTTCTGTTTATCTGTGTAAAAATCCGACAATTCTTCCTTCTTATTATCAATGAATATAACTCCACCCCATTTATACTCGGATGAATCAGTACGTAAATTTACAATCAAATGATATTCTTTTTTCCAATGTAATTTGCCTTCCCAATTATCTAGAAATCTCCACATTAATATCTCCTCTCTTAATATGTCGGTGATGAGAACATTATTATTTGATTTAATTCCCACTGAAATAGAATTATTCATCTCTCTCGTATATAATTTTGCCGCTGGGACTGCAAGCATAAACGAAATACACCTTCCCACTAATTTTTGCAAACTAAGAACAGATAAAGATTCCTGTTTTAAACATTCTTCTCTTAATATAATAAACTTTTTCTTTTTGTTGTCGGTTATTCTAAAACATCGTTCCTGGGAGTCAATTATAAAACCAAGAAAAACGGGTACCTGCGTGGGCGTAAAAACAGTTTTATCTAGATTCAAAAAATATCCCAGTCTAACCAATACTTGACATACAAGGTAGTTAGCAATTTTGGCTCTTTTACTTCCTGAAATATTTTGAATTTCTCTCACTTCCTCAACTAATCTATCATCAATATAAGTAAACATCGGAATATGAAAATTATTCCTGATGTAAGACGTTGGTTGTAAATTCAAAGTATGATAAACATAACTAGATAACTTAAATCCAAAAGGAAGTGAACGAAAACAATAATAACACCCTGCCCATTGGAAACCTACAAGCTTCGTGGAATTTTTTGATAATAATACATTATCAAAACCCGATTTGTCGTCAATGGTTGTAAAATAAGCATTATCCTTTACTATCCTCAGAACGTGTTTTAAAGTGTCTAAAGTAAAATGAATATCTCTAATCCAGTTATTGATGTACATTAAATTAATACACAATCTCGGTTTACTAGGTTCAACTGTAAGAAGAGAAACTATATACGGCGGATTTACCTCCCCGACTTTTCCTATATATTCAATGGATCCATTGTCCAAACGCTCTTGAATTGTTGTGTTTATAAAGCCAATAAAATCTTTACAATTATTTGCATTGTTAAAAACTCTAGAGGGGGGGAAATCACAATCATATTTTACTCCCCAAAACTGTCCTTTGTAAGGCCTGATGAAATTGTTGATATCTACTCCATTTTCTAGTCAGTCAATAATTTCCCTACTCATCATAGAATTATCAAGGATAGCCTTCCAACTTGACACATGATTATGTAACTGGCCAGCCACAAACATTTTATCATTTGGTAGGGGTAGACTATTCATGTCAGGAATATTGCCCTCTATTGCTTCCCTATATACTGTTTCAGCATAATACATATTTGCATCATAATCAGTAGGTTCCCTCAAAAAATTTACCCAAGAAACTTCACGTGGTGTGCAAATTGATGGTACGAAGTCAATACTCTTTTCCCACTTCCTTGCTTCAAAAACTATCTATAACAAAAAAAATTTACAACAAATATAAAAGAAAAATCTAACATGCTTTGTCCTATCACTAAACTACTTCAGTAAACAAAAACTAATGTGTCATCATTATTGAGTAAAATTACTTTTCTGTACAATCTTTCATAATATGCCCAACTTTTGAACATTTGAAACAAACTGGTACAGAAGACCTGAAACGTGGTCTTCTTGGAACAAAGTTGCGAGGCTGAAATTGCATGGACATAGGATGCATAGGAAGTGGAAATTGTGGATTTGATTGCATGTTACCCATATATCCAAAACTAGGTGGAGCATTCATATTACCATAAGAAGAATTTGCATTTAAATAATCATTATTTAACCCAAAACCAATCATATTACAGTCTTGTGCTCTTGGTGTGAATGTTTTTAATAATTTCTGTTCTTTGTCAAGGATGCTCTCTTCTTCTTTGTTACAAATTAATTTCAAGACGAGGGTTGCTGCAAAATTGGGCTTGCTCTTGTGAATGTGGAAACGTGAAAGGATGAGTGAAATTTTTTCTTGCGAATCTTTGTTAACTTTCCTTGATAACCTCTCTAATACGATAAGCTTTTCATGCAATAAGTCTATATCCACCTTATCGCCCTTTATGGCTTCCTCCTTCACATCTCTTTTTGCCCTTTCATAATCATCGGCGTCATCTTGATCTTTTTTCTCGGCAAATTTTTTCTCTAACTCGAGAACTTTCTCTTCCAATGATTTCACTTGTTTGAGAGATGTAAAGGGAATCCATTGTAAAGATTGTCTGTTATTACCTTATGTGAAATGCTTAACATGCATTACAGTCATAATACTGATCATAATTCAATAAAGTATGCAAATATTTATCAAATTTTATTATTCCGATCTCATATATCGATCAGTCATGCAAATTGATAAATAATGAAACATATTTGTGTAAACATTACCAACATAACAAATGATATATATTTGAGTTACTCTAGGGGTTAAGCATCAACAATTAGCAAATGTAATCTAATATCTCAGTCACATTATTTACTTAAACTGAATTAATTAACTCCATCAGTTTAACGATTGCCATCGACAGAAAATGATTGTCTTCAAATATTATTTAATGTCTTGGATTTAAATTTAAAGTAATAAAGACCGTCTTGCTGAAGGCTTCACTTTTGTATGAAACCACAAGATGAGTCTTTTATAAAAAGTATTGAAAATAATGTTATGAAATTAACTAGTCAGTTATGATAATACCGATTAAATCACACGTGTTTTGCAAATCCATATTTATTTAATTGTTATATTAACCTGCGAGTTTTGTTTTTGTTTTTTGCCATAAAGATACCAAACAAAAATATTAAGAATGAAATTAATATAATTCTTCTATAATTAATTCCGAAATAAATATAACGGAATGACAAGTTCAGAATGAGGTCGTAGTGGGAGTGGCTAACAACGAAACGTCACAGTGCGGTTAACTGAAGCTTGACCAAGCAATGAATGAAAGAAATATAACAAATGCAAAATATCTTCCAAAACTTGTTTACACAAAGACATAATCATTTTCCGACTAACTTACACAATACGAATATTGTATACTTTTTTTTTTTTTTTTTTTTTACCACCATGAACAACAGCAACAAACGCTTCATTGAATTAAATATTCTCAACATGCAAAATAACGTTCCGAAAACTTATTTTTTCTTTTAAAATATTTTTCACGCAAACTACATAAATTAAAACGTATTCAACTGGTAATCATTACATAACTTCACTCATTACACATTATTTACAATTCTATGAAATTCCTCTTTTTACGAACTACAATGTTAATCCTTAAATTTTTTTTCAAAAATTGTATAAACCTATATTTTTTCAATTCCCGCATGCTAAAATAGTTGTAAACTGTAAAATACCGCTTTTCATAATTCCCTACCGCCTTTCTTTTCCATCTACTTTCCTATCTCTTTTAAAATCATTTTTGTTTTTTTTTTTTTTTTTTTTTGTTTTTTTTTTTCGCATGCATTATATCATCTCTTTTGAATAAATTTTCTTTCCTTCCACTGTCTCTCTTAAAAAACATTTAAAATTTTCTTATTCAAGTCGCATCCTTTTTATTTTTTTATTTTTTTTATTTTTTTTTTCTTCATCATTCACATGCATCTTTTCTTTTTTCTTTTTTTTTTACAAATATAATATTTCTCATTCATATCGCATGCATTATATTTACTGCTTTATCTTAATTTTAAATTCGCATGCATCTTTCTTTTTCTTTTTACAAATATATAATATTTCCTCTTCATTTCGCATGCATTATATTTACTGTTTCATCTTCGTTTTAAATTAGCATGCATCTTTTTCTTTTTTTATATACAAATATATAATATTTCTCCTTCATATCGCATGCATTATATTAACTACTTTATCTTCATTTGAAATTCGCATGCATCTTTCTTTTTCTTTTTACAAATATATAATATTTCCTCTTCATTTTGCATGCATTATATTTACTGTTTCATCTTCGTTTTAAATTCGCATGCATCTTTTTCTTTTTTTATATACAAATATATAATATTTCTCCTTCATATCGCATGCATTATATTTACTACTTTATCTTCATTTAAAATTCGCATGCATCTTTCTTTTTCTTTTTTACAAATATAATCTTTCGTATTCATTTCGCATGCATTATATTACTGCTTTATCTTCGTTTTAAATTCGCATGCATCTTTTTTTTTATATACAAATATATAATATTTCTCCTTCATATCGCATGCATTATATTTACTGCTTTATCTTCGTTTTAAATTCGCATGCATCTGTTTTCCTTTCTTTTTTTTTCTTACGAACATATAATATTTCTCGTTCATTTCGCATGCATTATATTTACTACTTTATCATTTCAAGTTCGTCTGCATTTCAATGTTTTTCTACAATTTCGCATCACAGAATTTTTAAACGATAACAAAATAACAACCATGTTTTAACATCTTTCTAATTCTTTCTTTTTTTTATTGTCTTCTTTCATTTTTTTTTTATATATTTTTGTATACTACGCATGTAACAATTAATAAAATTATGTGTCTTACCGTGGTAGAATCTGATGATTTTTTCCTTTTAGGAGCCGGTTCATCCGTAGAATCTGAATCTTTCATAATGTTTAATGCCGCATTTAATAGCTTCACAAGATTTGGTTTGTTATTTTCAATGTTTGCAACTTTTGCTACTTCGATCAATTTGAAATTAATACTGTCAGCGACTCTAATTAATTCTGTTTTGCTTAACGTGGAAAGTTCTTTTCCTTCATGTTGCAATAAAACCGGATTTTCATCACTTCTATATTTTGAAAGTATCTTAAAGACATCCATGTTTATGCAAAGTTAGGCTAAAGCTGACCCAGAGCTAACGTGCCTTCACGTGATATAGGATATTCGGAGGTTCCCCACGGGGTAACTTGTAATAGTGAGATTCTTTATGCAAGAAAAATGAGAGATAATTATCATACTCTTGGTGTGTGGGGAGAATATAGATATTGGAGGAATAAAACAAAACAGGTCATAGATGAGTCCAATAAGAATTACATATGTATTATAATATTATGGTTAATGATACAAAAGATTCAAAAACCTTGTGGAAGTGTCTTCACAGTTTAAATCCATCAAATCTGGTCAAACCCTCTGAACCCACTACAGATGGCCAGAATAAAATAAATGATCCAGAAAAAATTGCAAATATTTTTTATATGATTTTTTTTTACCTCCTGTGTAGAGAAACTGAGAGAAAGAAGAAAACCCAGTGATACTTACTTTACTGAATTACCTAGTTTTGTGGAATACAAGTTTTCAAAGACATACCATGAAAAATTTGCAATACCTCCTGTGTAATTCAATGAATTATTTGATGGTTATGAAAGTTAGATGGTAACAAATCTTCTGGTACTGACAAGATCAAGCCTAAAATTTTGAAATTAAGTGCCCCTTATATCAGTACATCGCTAAAATTTATTTTCAATAGAATTACAGACACAGGTGTATACCCTAAACTGCTAAAAAAATGCTAAAGTTACACCAGTTCATAAAATCGCTGAAAAATTTGTTGCCTCAAACTATAGACCAATTTCTGTATTACCAACATTTTCTAAACTGGATGAGAGTCATGTATCCAAGCATATGTACAACTTTTTATCAAAGTTTCAATCACTACATCCACATCAATCAGGATTCAGACCCAACCACTCTTGTCAAACTGCACTGATCATCATTATTGACAAATGGTTAAAAGACACAAATGATGGTAACATAAATCTAGCCGTATTGTTAGATTTTAAAAAAGCTTTTGATATTGTTGATCAAATATATTATGCCACAAACTTGAAATTTATGGTTTTGATGCACATTCTGTTCTCTTTTTTAAGTCATATTTAACTGACAGAACACAACAGGAACATATTGGCAATGTTCGTTCTAAACAGCATTCTGTAAATTTTGGTGTTCCTCCGAGCTCCATATTAGGTCCTTTATTATTTAATTTATATATCAATGACTTTTCCCTATACTTAAAGAATTGTAAACTGATTTATATGCAGACAATACAACTATGCATGCTTCTGGTACAAATATAGATGTTATTCAAAAGAAAGTTCAGGAGGACCTAGAAAGAGTTGAAATTTGGTGTAAACATAATCAAATGTTTATTAATACTACTAAAACAAAGTAAGATGCTTATCCCTTTACACCATCTTGGATTGATAACTGTACAAGACAGGATAAAATATCCCAAATATCTTCTAACTTTTAAGTGTGTAAAAACTGCGAAAGCACCATTTTATCTTATTGAAAAATTTAAATAAATCTCAGAAAGTAATCCATATTCACTTTGGAATACAGCTCAAGGAAATCTTAAAAAACAGAATTGTACAAACAATCCTTTATATATTCTATTTCAGTTTTATGGAATAGTCTTCCATCATTTATACCTCATGTAAAAAGTTCAAATATGTTCAAAAGAAAAATAAAGGACTTCATTGTATAGCAACGTTATATTCCACGATATAGCATTCAGTGCAATATTGCTCTGAAAAAGAGACATCATTGATGTTGAAAATGATGATTTTAGCATTTTAATTGTTTTGTTATACAGTAAAAGGTTTATTGCACAAATATGGATAAATATTTTCCCTTGTAGAATAATAATTGCACTTGCAAGCTCATGCAATATAACATTCTTCTCAGGGGCAATTTTCATCCATATCCGTGCAATAACCCTATAATATATTATCTATAATATATACATGATATACTATAAATGTTTTTTTTAATTCTGTATACAATTGTATATTATTGTGTCATATTTGTACTTTTAGTTTATTTGATTTTTGAGGGCCTCAGGGAGGATTAGTTGTAATTAATTGTGTCACCTGCTTTAAATAAAGTATTATTATTATTACATTGAAACCATCTTTTTAATGAAAATATTATCTAATTATATAGAGTCCTATATCCAACTAAGTTTGGCTCAAGCGACCATCTTGGTTGGTGTGTAGGGTCATCAAATACAATTCTAATGGACCCACCTAAGGACCATTCCACCAAAGTTTGGTCACAATTGTGCAAGTAGTTCTAGATTGTTTAATGAATTACCCATAGGGTCCTATGTTAAACTAACTTCAACTATGGAGGCCATCTTGGTTGGAGTGTGGGGTCATCTGATACAATTCTGAAAGGGACTCATCTAGTGACCATTCCACCAAAGTTTGGTTCAAATTAAGAAGTTCTAGAAGAGAAGATGTTTAAATAAATTTCCCATAGCATCCTTATAATGTTAAAATTAGTTCGGTTGAGGTGACCATCTTGGTTGGCGGTTGGGGGTCATCAGATAGAAAGAAAGATCTGAAAGAAGATCACCTGTTTGCATAAATTTTTCTTGACAGTTTCTTTTAGAAAACACTCCCATTTTCTTCTACTTTTAGTAACGATGCAATATTGGTTAGCTGATCAGGACCCTCGATACAATTCTGAAAGGGGACCATCCAAGGACCATTCCACCAAAGTTTGGTTCAGATTGGCTCAGTGGTTTCAGAAGATTAAAATGTAAACTGTGGACAGTCGACAGACAATGGACAACAGACGCAAAGTGATAAGAAAAGCTCACATGGCTTTTTAAGGGGCCATTCAACTAGGACATTTTAAACTAATATTTGGCGAAAACCTTAAAAAGCTACTTGTAGCTTTCACACCTGAAATTTCATTCATAAAATCCATCATGTTTTGATCGGCAAGAGGACACCTAATTTGCATATAAATGCAACCTGTAAGCCATAGCTGAAAAAAAAAAAATTTAAGGAAAAAATACTGCATGGAATCGACATCTTAAACTAAAACTTTATTCGAAGAAAATTTTCATAATAAATGGTTGGACTATCAAATTTCAGTCTATCAGTGCAGAACTGATATGTTACCTTCAAAATACAAAACTTTTTTCAAACGAAAATTCACGCAATTGCCCCTACCCAAAAATAACAGTGGGAAAATATTAGAAATTCAGGACTAGTTCTACCATACGACAAGAAGTTGAGCTCAACTGACAAAATTTTACTATAGTAAAAACAATATATAAATTTGTGCATTTTTAATTAAAGAAATCAAGTGCATATTATACTCTCCTGTACTCAAATAAAATCTTTTGTTTCATATTTTCTCACTTTGTTCATAAATATGCAGACAAAACTTGATGTACTAGTATTTTGATTTGCACAAATACGGCGATAATATTTTTATGCCTGGCACGAATAAGATTAATTGTCCACTTTGTTGTGTCTACTGATACATGTGTTTTCAACTAATACCAAGGGTTAAAGTTCAGGACATGGGTTAATATTTTATAATTAACCAGTCAGTGGAAACCATATTTGTACAATTGACCAGT
>JARWCS010336782.1:0-11793 GCA_034783895.1 Geukensia demissa | reverse complement strand
TTTTGTTGGCCATGGTCTTGTCTGTCTTCCGACCTAACGATTTCTGTCTGCCCCTTTGGTATCTTCGAATTCCTTTTAAAGCATTATTTGGAAAATAATGTGGCCTTTACAAGATGTAAGAACAGTATGCTTTGTACATTTTAAGCATGTGGGCTTGTAGGAAACATTTTGTGACTCAACAAAATTAACTGTGACTTGCAAATTTCAAATGTTCTTGAGATTTTAAAGAAAATTAAATGCACCCTCTTTAACACTGACTGTATTCAGTCTAACACATAAATGCACATATTTTAAAATTATAGATTATAAATAATAACAAAGGTTTTAATTATTTTGCTGTGCAGCTTATCATGCTTACATGTACATGCTGTACACATGTATATAACATTAATAATTACTTTTTCAAGTAAAAAAAAAAACAAAAATAAAACAATATGGTCCAAGCACATCCCAACTTTTTAATGCACGCACACATAAATTTTCACAGTGAATTTTTTAAAAATACAATTCTTAATTGCATAGTGGCTGCAAATTTGTTATGAACGGCCCATACAAACAATGCCGCCTTCTCTCTTCTCAGACCATGCTTGAACCATGAAATGTGACATTTGTCAATATTATGGGCGACTGTCAAGACAATGTTATGTAGGTGTGTCAATCCAATGTCTGGTTGCTACAGCATGTACAGCAAATACTCTGGATATTGAAAAAAATAAAATAAAAAGGCAGCACTTACTTTGTATGCATGCTTTGGTTTCATATTTTTAGCTGGTAACTGTGACATATCAGATGACATCTTGTGAAAGATCAATCGTCCATCAGATGCAAGCTCAACAGAAGTTTCGTCTGTGAAAATTACATTTTGGAATGTTTCCTTTGTCCGCAATGCTGACAAACAATAGTTCATACGTACTGTTTTATTTTTGTGCGTTATCGTTTGGCAATATTTAAGGCGACGACATGTCTATCCCAGTGATTTCCTAATATGTGAAATCTATTGAACCGACACTTTTATGTTGAACACTTGTAAAAGTTTATCTGCAATGGCCTTTGAGGTCAACTCATTGTTGTGATTGAGCCACATGTTGATACACTTTTCGTGAAACTCGGTCAGCTTGCGATTTTTTCGACGACTGTTACGTTTGCTGACCGATGCCAATGCACCTGTGGATTTGTACCTCTATAGAAATATACTAATTGACTGTCTTGTTGTTTTAACATGGTTTTCTGATTCTAAAAGTCTTTGAATTTTAATTCGAGATAGTCCTTCACGATAATATGTAATAATAGACTGCTTAACTTAAAGTGACAATCGAAACACTTTTGTCGCCATGTTTCTCAGTCATGTGATTTACGTACAAAAATATCGCTAAATGCCAAATTTGACCACTTCATATAACGGTCGACAAAAAACTGGATCTGTTATCCTTTTACCACATAATTTATAACTTTTACAACCGAACGAACGAACGATAGTATCGTTCGTTTTCCCACGCACGATAAGATCGTTCGTTTTCCCACGCACGATAAGATCGTTCGTTTTCCCACGCACGATTAGATCGTTCGTTCTCCCACAGACGACAAGAGCGTTCGTTCCTTTTGTTCGTTCGTTCGTTTTCCCACTGACGATAGGAGCGTTCGTTCGTTCGTGTGTAAACGAACGAAAGAATCGTTCGTTCGTTAGTTTTTCGTTCGTTCGTTCGTTTATCGTTCGTTCGTATATCGTTTTCCGTTCGTTCGTTCGTTCGTTTAGGTTTTAAGTTATACGAACGAAGGTCTGTAATATTATATTTGAGTTGGCCAATTAAAACAGAACCTGGACTTTTTTTTGCAAACCTTTAATTCTAAATGAATTGAAATAATTGAAATAATATGTTGCTGCCATATTGTTTTATCAATCTTATTTGTGCTTAATTTGTAATACAGTTTGATACCAAATTATTCTTTATCTGCACATTACCAAAACTGTACAAAAATAGTGTTTTAAACAAAGGTTTAATTAGTATTCAAATGAAATAATTGTTAAGAAATGATTGCAAAAAACTTCTTTTTATGCTTAAACAAAAAGCTATACCCGTGGTAAATTTCGTTTATTTAATGAATCTGATGCAAACAAATCAACTACATACTTTTTATAAAAGTTGCAAGTAAACAAGTAGCTGAAAAATGAAACAGAAGTTAAAGTGTCCGGGAAAAAAGCAATAGCAAATGGTATAAATAATAAAAGGCAAATACTGTATTGTGTGACAATTGAAAACAGAACCTAGGATATTTTTAAAAACTGTTTAAGCCTAAATCATAATTGCATACATTTTGAAAAAGTTTTAGTTTGTAAAATGTTGAATGATTTTAAAAATTTTCCTATTCTACTAATTTCATATCCATCGTAATTAATTTCCCATTTACAAATTGTATCAAAATGAAAGAGATTATAGAACTTGTATGTACATTTGTGTGCAGGATATTAGGCATGAATATCACTTAATACTAAAATGTATTTGTTATTAAACGGCAAGAAAAAACTGTTAAATACATCAGTAAATCAAAGATCAAATATACTGTTGATAGGTATTATTCATGTTTCAATATTGTGTATATTTCAAACACTTATAAATCTCTTTACGAAGTGTGATGCCTATTATAAATAAACATCAGCTGCAATGTCGTCTTTACTACCATGAAAAGGTCTAGATTATAGTTTATAACTATAAAAATAAGAGATTGTCTATGATACAGCCATCAACCTAATGACAGTCAAAGTTAAATTTCTAAAGGTCCCATTACGGCCTTCAATAATGAACCGGAGTCCATACCATAACAGAAGCTATACAAGGCTCTCAAAAAACAAAAAGTAAAACAAATCATAAAAAACGACAATCTATCTTATCTATTACAAAAGTGGTGAACAAATAACAATAAATGACTAATTAAACAACGACAACCAATGGACTACAGGTTCCTGGCTTAGGCCAGGCACATTCAGTATGTGGTGGGGTTAAACCAGTCTGAGAGCTCTCTGTCCCCCTAACCTTGGACAGTGTTTAAAATGGATTTAAAACTTGAGATCGATACTGAAAACAAACAACAAATACAATTAAAATAGTACATGATTCGACAAAAGTCTCGACCTCGAAAAAGAGTACTCGAAATTGCTGTCTGCTAGTTCAAACCCAAAATCAACAGATCAGGATACGAAGTTCCCTTTACAAAATATCAATAAAAACACATCAAATTGGATTTAGTGTTTAAATATCATTAGAAGTCAAGGAAAACATGGTTTAAGCCAATGCCAATATAAAAATATTGTTAGACTGAAAACAATAAGTATAATAACAAATATAATGTGTTTGTTTCCGTATTAAGCTATCGACAATAAAGTCAATATTAGTACCAAAAACAAACCGTATTTAAAATTAAATAATAATGCTTTGACGATATAGTCAGTGGGCTAGGTAGGTCTACCGTGCACCCCCAGGACTATTCTTAACCAGCTGTTTTTAATTCGGAATTATACCCTTTTTGGTTTCTTCTTTCTTTTCGAAAAATGTGTGATTTACGAATTATAGATTTTTACAAAATGCTACGCAGGTTCCCTTTATCGCACTTTTCAGTATTTCTATTGCCCAAGGTACTGTTTTCATAGCATAAATGCAGTCAAAAATGATATTTGATGAATAATATTTAATTTTAAATGTTTTTAATAAGTTTAGTGACAAAAATTACCAGTTTTCTAAGAAAATATCAAGAGTGGCTAGCCTTTTGACTATCAATCCAAGGGGGTAAGGATAATTCTTACTAATTTTCATTTTGTGCTATTTTGTACGCTATTGATATGTAAATAAGATGTCAGTGATTTTACATTGAAATTTTCGATTGCTAAATATAGATGTTTATGAAATGTGCACATGCAAAATTTTCATTCTTACCCAAGCAGAATTTTAGGAAAATCCGACTACAGTAATATATTAGGCTTGATGAAGGAAATTGTTACCCTAAAATTGATTACAAAATAATAAAATAGTAATTAATCATCAGATTTAGTTGTTTTTAAATATATTCTGTGAAAATTGGGTGATTAATCGTTGACAAATTTTCCAGAAGATGATTACATGTATAATTTCTATAGTTCGGTTTTTAGGTCTCGCTTTGCATGTATTTAGCTTTCATAATTAAATCAAACAATTAAATTTTATATCAGAATGATATTGATTTTGAAGTTAAATAAATGTTTCAATTTTATTCCTTTAATTTTTAACACTAATTTTCAATATTCCTTAATTTGTTGTGGATTATGCGTTGTTTATCAATTTCAAATCAATAACTATATAAAATAAACTTATCTGGTTTAATAATGAAAGCTAAATACAGGCAAAAGCAATGCCTTTCAACCAAACAATGAAAAATAATAATCATAGTCTGAAAATCTGAAGATTAATAACCCATTTTTCACAGAATATGGTAGAAGTGGGACGAAATGTATTTTAAAACAACTAAATTTGGTGATTAATTACTTAATTATGATTTTGTAAGCAATGTCAGGACAGCAATCTCCATTATCAGGCCTAATATATTAATGTACTCTGATTTTCCTTAAATTCTGTTTGGGGTAAGGGAAAAAAAAATCAGCTGAAGCACCATGTACACATTTCATAAAGAACATTATTCAGACATTATTTAGACACCGCGACATTTCAACAGTTAGATGTTGTCTTAAATAAGTATTTAGGTGCGAGAATGAGGTGGATGAACTTATTAAAAAATCCTACGAACTGTACAGGTACTGCCACATAACTAAAAGTACAAATGTTTTTTTGCACGGATTGTAGTTATTAAAATTAATACATGTATGTGATTGGTGAAGTCATAGGTCAACCTTATTAACAAGAAACAAATGCCCGTGTTCCAACAATAAATATGACAGTCGTTTTTTATTATTTTTAAACAAAGTTTTGAAAAATGTCAATCACCAAAAATCAAACAATGCAAATAGTTGATTTTCAGTGAAACTTTGAAAATATAAAAGGCCTTAACTATACGACGCAAAATCACGAAATACAGCCGTATTATTGATAAATCCAATTTATTAGGAACGCTGATTTATAATTTTCGACGACGAAAAGCTCGACCTTCGGATAAAATTTGATTTAATTCGCTTTATAATTACGACCATATGACTCCTTAACAGGGTATATTTACATGATCAAAAGTAAACGAAAACATACCATTCTATATGATAATTACTATAAATTATTGTTTTATAGTTTCAGAATAAAATATTTTTACATTCCAAAGAACAGAAGGCAACTCCTGACAGTTTCAGATTCAGAAGTTTCAAACGTTGATAATGTGTGTGGTTATCTGGCTGTCAGACGAACAAGTCCAATTTTCGGAACAGGATGCTTAAAGTGCTCTACAAAGATAAAAATCAAATATTGTTAATATATTAACATTGATTCACCAAAACTTCATTCTAAATATATGATAATGTTAATCTATTCTAAGAACGGTAAACATGTGATGCGCGTTCAGTTTAAAAAAATAGCACCTTCACTAAATATTCTCTAAGTTGGACAAACCTGAACAAATATTCTTCCTTCAATTAAAACGTGAGCAAATTATTTTTTTGCTAAAAGGTCTTCCGCAATCAATTACAAATATACCAACACAGCCTTTATTACTTAGGCTTAAACTGAAAGAAAATATTTATATTTGTTTGGCAGTTTGGTATAACATCACCTCAAAGATCATAAGCTGCCTTTACTTTCATTTATAGTTTTTCAAGACATTTATGTTAATTGTTAAAAAAAATACAAAATTACGCATGTTAACTAAATATGGAAAATTTAGGTATGCTACATATATATGTACATTTCAAGGAGTAACATCTCATCAGTAGCATTAGAACCAAAACATCGAAAGTCAAAGATTCAAATATAGCAAAAGAAGCACACAAATCCAAACAAATCGAAATTTTTAACTGATTTGTTGATTGAGTTACAGAGACGAACTGCATTTCACCAAACCCCCCGCCCCTGGGATTTTGCGGGATAACGAAAAATGGATTCCAGTGTTACTGTTAACTGGGTACAAAATATACTTGCCTCTCGTTTCTAGAAAAGATGTATTGTTATGACCATTTCAGAAGCAAGAAAACTTTTTTTCTTGAGATAAATTGACCTTCTTGTATAACAGCTACCGAGCACTAAATGAAAAGTTTTCTGCAGTTGCCATTTCAGGAAGATGCATTCCCGATATATTGATATTTAACGAAACAGTATTTTTTGGAAACCATGTTTCATTTGTTGTCAATATGGGAAATGATAATAGACAACAAGGTGGTGTATTAAAACGCATGAACCGATTTGTTTATTGGACCACCTTCGTTCTATAATCAAGATTGTTTTTGATTTTTGTTGTTGTGCGTCGGTTATGTTATATGTCCTCTGTTGATTTAACACTTTGAATGTATTTCACTTTCATTTTATAAACATTGATGGCTAGGCACTGGTCATTGGTCTTTCGAAGTGGAAGGGTGGGATCTATGCCTCAGTCAGATTATTTTTGGCGAGATATTTTCATAATGCAGTTAAATCAAGTAAACTTTGTCCGTCAAATGATTTTTTTCTATACTCTATGTCAAGTTTTAAGGAGTGAGATTTTCGAGTTTAATTTTATTTAGGTTTCCGACTTTGTATTTATTTTAAATAAAACAAAGTATCACCCCACCTTAAATTGTTCTTATTTTATACTATGCAGTAGCGTTTTACTTTTATCTACCCCTGAATTTCTCTACGGAGATTTAAGGATGAGGATCGGCTATCTTCGTTTTTAGTGGAGGCGCCTTAGTTTGACCTTGATAATTTAATTTAAAAATTGCGCACATTTCTTTTTATTGGGGCCTCTACTTGCGAATAATATCAGAATAATGAATTATAAACTTTGAAGCGCACACCAAAACATTTTTGCCGGTTATTAAATCCTAGTTTAATTACTTTATTATTATGCAGCGTTGACAAAGTGTACTTTCTGTCGTGTGCCAGCGCGTACAAACAGCTAGTTCTGGAAACAAATGGCTAATATACATGTAAAATTCCCGTTGAGAATTAAAAACTCGACGCAGCTTAAAATACATCGTGATTGCTAAAAGTATTATTGCAACTTGCTTGCTCTACCACTGAACACTATATAATAAGCATACGGTACACAGTTTTCTTTTCATATCCCTTTAACCATTCATACAAAATCTTCCAAATAGTATAAAGGCAAATGCCCGCCAGATATTTTATTTGGCAAAATACAGGTTAGAAATTTGAAAAAAAATCTTGTCCCAAACATAATCAAATGGTTTCTGTTTTATCTCTAAAATAGATACTTACTTTCTGTTGAACTACTCTCATTTTTATCTTCAGAATGATCTGAATGTGAATCACTCTCATTTTTATCTTCAGAATGATCTGAATGTGAATCACCCTCATTTTCACCTTCAGAATGATCTGAATGTGAATCACTCTCATTTTCATCTTCAGAATGATCTGAATGTGAACCACTTCCAATTTTATCTTCAGAATGATCTGAATGTGAACCACTCTCATTTTTATCTTCAGAATGATCTGAATGTGAACCACTCTCATTTTTGTCTTCAGCATGATCTGAATGTGGACCACTCTCATTTTTATCTTCAAAATGATCTGAATGTTCGGTGTGGCTAGTCTAAAAATTGGAAAAAAACTCTATTAGTTAGAAAAGCACTTGCAAATCCTTAACGGAGAGACCCTAGTGTAACATGTAAGAAAGATTTTTGAATATATTCCAGAAAGGAACAATCCACATCTTTTCTGGATTGTGAACTCCATAATTTCCCTTTACATGTTGTAATTAGTTCACTATATTTCCGTGGGGACACAAAACAAGTTCTTAAAATAGTACCTTGTATTTCTTTCTTTAAACAAACTGATTGTGGACAAAATGGAAAAAAACAACTTACTGTTCCTTTTTGCATTTTAATGATATTCACCAAATTAGCCATTATTGGGGTTCTATAGTGTAACGATAGCATTTCAATAAAGGATGTGAAATTTATGTTTCAAGTTCTTTTTTCATATTTGAAGGCAGAAAATAAACAAAACGTAATGTAATGTTAATTTATATATTATAAAAATGTTTCCTTTCCACAGAGTTTTCTATAACTGTGTAGTATTTTTCGCGTTATAAACATGTATGAAAGTTAGCTAGTAATAAAGTTTGCAATATTAAAAATGATTTTGTATGCAGAAGCTAGACCCTAAAACCAAAAAAAACAAAAAGCCGCCCCCCTTAAAAAGAGTTTAAAAGAACAATACCTTTGCATTACATTTCTCACACACAATTATTTTGCAAGTACATCCGACAAAGGTACATGTTATTGAATATAAAACAAAATTCCCCATTGTCTTTTCAATGGCTTTTTTTATCATCTTTTTGAAAGAGACCGAGTTTAAACATAATGCTGTTTAAACTTTCTTTATTTCTGTACTCACTGGAAGTATAAAGGGGTTCTTAATGGAATTGTAACAAAACATGCAAATATATGTTGCACAATTTGAGTACGTATACATACATGAACATCTTAAACTTTCCTTTAGTAACGTCCAAAGCCTGTTTACTTTTGTCATTTAGTCTACAGATTATAAGTAAATGTATCCTCTTGAAATCCTTACGTTGTAATAAAACTTACAGTGTGCAAACGTGTCTCCGTTGTTTTCTGTGTATGTGTAAGTGTATGTGTCTCTACCAGACGCTTCTTTCTAAACTGAGAATATCTGCGTTTCATAGTCTTTTGTATCTAAACATTCGATAAGAAACTCAACATCAACTTTAGTATGCCATTGTATCTAACATTTGATTTTAAAAATGGATTTAAATTTGTTCTACGTAGAGTTTTAATACCTCAAGTCAATAGTATAAAGAATGAAAACCATGTAAAATTTATAAATGATAATATTATGCATAACATCTATTATCATTTTACTTTTATTTACATGTATTTTTATTAAATTTTGTGAACAGATACAAAAATAAAAGTACTTGATTTGAATTCCGCAGCCGTTTTAATCAAGTATTGATCTTACAACGGTCTATTCTTGATGGTTAACTTTTATTTGTTTTGACTTACAGTATTATTTGTTTTTTGAAAAACACGAAGAAAAAAGGAGCTGGATATCTTGTTTTTAATATTGTAGACTTGATTGACTTATAAAACTCTTTTTTAATCGAGCTTAATAGGAATGGACATTATATATTTGGCTTTTTAAATCCATATTCAAGTTTACAACTGAATATATATTGCATCAATTTAATCATTGTATAATGTGGGTTTTCCATAACAATTTTTTTTTCATATTAATATACGAAACTTATTTATTTATACAGAATTGGATATATTTTCCACATTTAGTGCTTAAATTTAAGTTACATGTAACCGATTCTGAATAAGTATTATGTTACTTACGTTTGGGTTAAGGAAAGCGTGCACAATTAGAATGGACAGTCCCTTCAAATAACAAAAAGTATTTCAGATTAATGAGTACAATGCAAATGAACTTTTTTCAATTATATTTTTATTGCTTCCAAAAAGAAATGGAAATCAAAGATGTCAAACGGAAATTGTTAATTTAGAAGACAGACAAGACCATGGACATCAAAACGAAACAAAGACAAAAATCAGTACACAGATCACTGCACTAAATATTGATTGAATTATATTTTTGGGTTTAGTCATTTGTAATCACATTTTCACAAAAATATACATGTTAGATTTTCAGATTTCTGTGTGAATGTTTTGTTCAAGTCTTGTTCCCGAGTCTTGCGACTTGACCTTGTGGTCTCTCACATTTTCCTTCAATTATATAAAGATTTGCATACTTTGTTTTTACTTTTTTATTTTCGTCGTATTGTTGGAGTCTCGTACTATTACCTCGATTTTTTTTATTTCTTAACGATACTTTGAACATTCAAACGGAAAACTGAAAATCTATCATGTATATGTATATGTTGACCCATCAAAATAGTCCAAGGTTTCGGTAATTGCAAGGTAAAAAAATGGATCGCAACTCCAAAATATAAAAGGACAAAGCGAGTCGATTAAATGTTGCTTAACTCTTACACCTAACTGCTGCGAAGTGATAATTTCATGTTGTTTATTTATTTTCAAGATTCATATATCTTGCAGGTCGCACCGAGATGGCAGAAAAGTGGAAGCCGAGTATTGGAGCTGATTGTATTTCCTTGTGAATATACTCACTAAAAAAACACGGACATTTCCAGATCAAATTAGCTCTGACTACGTTGGTGTCGTTATTTGTTTGAAGGACCTTAATTTATTGACAAAACGATATCTGATGACAAAAATTTTTCTCAGATTAATCTTTTCATATTATTGTCAAGTCATCTAGCAACAATATTCAAAATCTTTCCAAAATCTCAAAGACATGAAGCAAAATGAAGTAAAAAATAATAAAACTTGAAATTTTGCTACTCCCAACTGTTGGATGAGATTGTTTTAAAAGTACATCTTATGACAATGATAACTCCGTTATTTGCACTCTAATTGGCTTTGTCTAAAAATTAAAAATTTCAAAATTTAACCTGAACTCTTGCCAATTGAAAAAATCTTTTAAACTCTTATTTTGTAATGTTAAACAATTTGTTTCAATCCATACAACAAATAAGAGATTCCATTAACTTTGTACAGCGACACCCATAGCAAAAATGTTAATTTTAAAAACTGCCTCCTTGAGAGCCTTAACGTGGATAATTTAGTATAGAATAAAGATGATGCCAATATTTACAAGAATTCAACAGAAAAAAATAGAATAGAACGTGTTTCCTGATACGTCAAGAATTCAAAACTTGCAGGCTACCATTTGTTAAATTCACTTAAAAAGTGCATTTGCACTACAGTAATCAATGCGAAAATTATCATTGTTCATAAAATGGTTTTTCTTTTGACAGTTGATGGTTCCGTGTTTCAGCTGAATGATCAAAACATAAATGTATGAGCATAAAAAGAATGGACTATCGATAGATGGGGGATTTTATATCTGTAATGTTTCTTTGCTTTTATGATTTGTTTTTGTTTAAGTCCGATTACAATTCATTAAGAAAATGCTTTACGCTGAAAATTTATCAAAGTCTTTTGAAATTTTCATCAATTTACACATCATGAAAATCAAACACTTTTCTTAGATTCTTAGATTCGCGTGTATTTAACCTTTGACGTTATATTAAGAATGTCGAACAGTGTAAGTTTATTTTGTTGTCTTGTGTTGCGTTTCTTTTTTGGGAGAGTATATTTATCTCCCGTGAGTCCACTGATTGTGAGGGATTGGAATACACAAAGAAATACGTATTGAACCGGTTTCTGTCCTAAACATCAAAGAAACACTGGGAATGAAATATGATGGCAACTAATTTTTTGGAGATAAATGTTCGTCTAACGGGACATTCATCTAGACTAGGAGTATTTTCATTTAACTAAAATAGCCCTTAGTCAATGTTCCGAAAGTGGTGTGTTGCACAGGCAACATAGAAATCATTCAATCCTAAATATTGACAGATTCCTCTGTAAGTATGTTTAACTATTCAATTTGATCAGTTTAATGTGTTCATTGCCGTCTCATTTATGGCAATATTTATCCGTCTCTTATGTGTACGTGTGGTTAGTCACACATCACATCGATTTAAAGCACAAAATAGCAAACGCACCTGCAGTGAATTAAGGATAACAAATAAGTAACTAAATATAATGGCATCCTG
>JARWCS010336772.1:0-11793 GCA_034783895.1 Geukensia demissa | reverse complement strand
GATATTGCTGCTGTTTGCCATTGAACCATATCCTGCCAAAAATATTGTGCTATGCTCAGATGTCTTAGTTTTAATTTTGTTAAAAAGATGTTTATGGTAAGTTGAGATATTTTTGTTTGATGCCCAAGTTTCCCTTGGATTTTTAGTCAAAAACTGGAAACATGTAACATTTTCTTCGAAAACTGGTAATTGTTGTCACTCAACTCATTTCAAAAACAATTTAAAGTAAATATAATTCATCATTTTTCATTGTTGGATGCATTTATGCCTTGTGCAATAGAAATACTGAAAAAAAAAAATGCGTAGCTTTTTGAAAATTCTGTTTTTTGAAAATCACCCATTTTTCGAAAATTTAAAAAGAAATCCTAACTATTATATCAGTTAATGCACATTGTTTTCATTTCATTTAAACATTTTCCAGCAATTGACAATATTCAAAAACATATATTAGGTTTCTTTGATTCGTCATTTCTGGTATTTGAATAAATATGAGTAAATTTCCTAGAGGTATAGGTACAGTTTACATAAAATTTGAAAGGCCACAACATTTTAGCATAGGTTTCTTCAGTTTATAAGATGCCTAATTTAAAGTACTATACATTTAAATCAAGTTTTTTAAAACACAAAACTTAATCCACTGCAATACGAAAATGGAGAAAAAGAGAAAAAAAATTAATTTCCCAAATCCTGGTTTTTCGTGATTTTGGTATCAAAATAACAAAAATAAACAACTTAACAGTAATTAAATTTTAAAAACTTCCAGAATTGATTACATCATATGCAAATAATGCATCCAAATTTTATACAGACTACTTTAAAATAGTTGAAAGGCAAAAAATCCAGGTTTCCAGAAATTTAGGAAAGGGAAGGGCACCTATTTTTGCTATAACTTTTTTGCTTTAATAAAATTTACAACAAATACATGTTTTGAAAAGCTAATACATTTATCTTTCCAACAGTACCTTTTTGGTATGATTTTATATAAAAATGGGAGTTGTGGCATGATTGTCCATGAGACAGCCACCCACCAAATGACAGTAGAATTTAAACTTCTACAGGTCCAATTATGGCCTTCAACAATGAACCACAGTCCGTACCATAATGGAAGCTATAAAAGGCCCCGAAATACAGATTGTGAAACAATACATAAAACACGACAATCGACCTAATCTAAAGCAAAATTGGTGAACATATAACAATAAATGACTTATAAAACAACGACACAATCTTCTATCATAAATATAGGGTTTTAATTTGAAAATATGGCTGCTAGCAGAAAACTGATTAAAAAACGGGATATCTCACCCAGCCTTTTGTGAAAATGTTATAAAAAAGTTCATAGATTTAAACAACCCATGAGGAGTTGTCAGTTTCTTGAATAAACTTATCATATGTTCCTTATAGTTCTGTTTTAAGGTTTTTGTATAATGTGTTCTTTGGAATCAACATTATCTCTCTTCTCAATAATTAACATCAAAACTATTTTAAGTCAATATTTTGTTACATTTTTGACATACAGGTTGGCGATACTTTTTTATTTACGATGTTTGCATTATAACTTGTTATCAGTTTTATAGCCAGAAATTACTATTGTATAATCTTGTTGAATTGCATATTTGTAGACAATTGAAATTTATTTGAAGAGGCGAGAAAATTGACGCATGTGCATTTGGCTATTAATGATATTTTTACAGTAGATCCAGTTAGATGTGTTTTAATTGACATCTAAGCTCAAGAGAACCAGGTATACCATCAATTGTGGTTGGATTTGAACAAGCTCTCAGAAGCATCGAGATCCGTACATGTCTCATGTTGTATTAGTTTTGTTAACCACTTTCCAAGGTTAGGGCGAGATTATGAACATATGTATCCCCATCACTTACTTTTTGTGTCTGTCACAATCAAGAACCTGTAGTTCAATGGATGTCGTTGAGATAATGTTTAAGTGTTTTAAATTGTATACTTAATGGTCGATTGTTGTTTGTTTTGTTCATTATTGAGGGCCTTAAGGCAAGCTGTAGATGTAAGTAATTGATACGATTTGAATGGCTGTCCAATTGGCAAACACGCCACATCTTCTTTTTCTATACTGATTAAAACTGCCTTAAGTTCTGCGTGTATGAAAACAAATTGAGAATCGGCCCAATTTGCTGTAATGTAACATTATATTCTTATATGACGTTCCTTTTTCAGTATATTACCAAAATAGTGATAAAAATATGCAATAAAATTTCTTTGCACATGCGTCAATTTTCTCGCCTCTTCAAATAAATTTCAATTGTCTACAAGTATGCAATTCAACAAGATTATACAATAATAATTTCTGGTGATAAAACTGATACCATTTTTTCCAATTTAAAAAGCAGTATGTTGCGTGAAATGTACACAAAATATGTGACATATCATATTTTAACGAAGTGTTTGTTTTGGCTATTCCATCACCCTCCCACCGATATCAATAGCATCTGTAGCGACAATGTCATGATCAGAATCGAAATAATTCTTGTTAGCCATACTTTATTGGCGTTTAAACATGGGTCGTCATTATATTCGCGATATTTTACCCCTCGCTAACGCTCGGAGCAAAATATTCACGAATATAATGACGACCAATGATAAAACGGCAATAAAGTATGGCTCACAAGAATTATTTCTTAATTATAAACTCAACTGCACTTCATTTTTTCGTTGCTGATAAACCTGTTCATCTACGGGTTTTTCGAAAGTGGGTCGCTGGCCGTTTCCTTCGTCTTAGATATAGATGATTGGCATGGTGGGGAATTGAAATAAGATAAACACAAGGGAGGTAAAAGATTGTTTCCAACGCCACGTTTCAATGTCATATTTGTTCAACATTATTAGGTATAAAATTGTGAATAGAAAATGTATCTCGACTCTGTCAATTGCTTATTGAGTTAACATTGTTGTCACGTTTTTGACAGACTGTGTTACAGTGTTTATTCAATTATACGACAGCCACCAGATCACATAATTGATACATTTCCAATACAAAGTCTAAGACAAAAGGAAGGACCAATACATTTGTCTCAATCATTTAATTAATAAACACGCAATTCAATTGTTAACTCTGCTTCTGAACCGTCTGATGGATTACGGATGGTCAGGTTTGTAGCTAGCAAAGTCGATAACTTGTCAGAAAAAGAAATAAATGATTTTTTGTTTCGAAAGAAGAGAAATTATGTAAATAACCTTGCGAAAACAGCAGATTTTGACATAGGCATAGAGGGATGATATGAAAATCAATTTATAATATTTCACAAGATATAGCCAAACAGCAACATATTATACTAATGACATATTGTTTACTTTACAATACTGTGGTGTTGGTATTATTGGCGAGAATGTCTTACATAGTGAAGTTCCTGGAAATTATTCAATATTTCATTCCAAGCCATGTAAATTGAAAATGTCAAAATATTATTACATGTCATTTGCTGAAAATACAGTATAAGTAAACAATAAGACCAAAAAACCCACAGTGAAATTCTATCAACATTTACATAATCCACGTGACACTTAGGCAAACAATGAAAACAAATATAAGTATTGGGTGGACTTCAAATGATACAGAAATATATACAACATGATTGATTGCGTGAATAGATTCTATGCAGCAAGATTAATTGCAGTCGATGGATCTATAAAATCTATTGCAAAATAAAGTATATAACACAATTACCGAACAAATCAAAGTCCATAAGACATATGGCAAAATAGGTATCACACCACCGGAAAGTTGGTAACCGCAATGGTCCTAGACAAGGCAGTTCAACGACAAACTAAAAGGTCAAACAACAACAAAAGGAACAAAGGCTTGGAGTAAGATCAGGTGCTCATAAAGGGTAAGCATCCCCTGTCTTGCGCTTAACACAGGAAAGCATAAGCATCAACCTTCCATTTATACAAATGACCCTTTAATAATGCCATTAAACTTTTATTACCACTGCTTACGGTGGACTGTTAAGGAATATGATACTAGGCGCTTGACATGGTATCACCTCTTAGAGACGATCCACTAAAACTATTTCAAGTCGCTTAATTAATAAATGTTTGATAAAGCGAATGATTTACTTATTGTAGTTATTCTTAGAGTATTTGGCTTTTATTATATTATACACATGCATTTGGTAAGTTTTTTACGGTAAAAAAATTGGAACTGGTACATACATGTAGATCTATATTATTGTAGGCTTAATAATATAGGCATGGTGAGATTAGGTAATGCACGAAATTAAAATATTGTGATATTCATATGTCAAATTACATTTTAAAATTGTTGACGTTTTTCATATTGTTCGAGGAATACTACAAATAAGAGATCATGTCCTTGGTACAAGATTATAGTTTTTATGCCAAAGATACTTGATATTGTTGTTTTTAATTTTTATTGTCTAAAAATGACATTGAGTGTAGTATTTTTAATAAACATCGTTAATGATGATATTAAAGCTGACACTGATTATCTATAGTAATTTGTTAAAATTCTGAACCGCTGAAAATACGAAAAGGACTCGAAAAGTGTTGCACTTAATAGTTGGACTTTTTTGCTATGTTTGGATCTTGGACTTCCTATACTTTGGTTTTTACGCCACTGATGAGAGGTTACTTCTTGAAATGTACATAAACCATAGCAAAATTCTTCATTGGTAATTTGGAAATTTGAAACCATTTGGTGGATACCTCTGCTGATTGATCATGTCCCCGAGGGTATTCACTAGCCCAGTTGTCAGACATGTTTGACATGAAATTTATCAAACAATGTTTTACAATAACTTGCTGCATTTGTTAAAATTCTAAAAAACTGAAAATTCGGAAAGACCTCGAAAGATATTGCACTTAGTAGTTGTCCCTGCCGTCGGTTTTGGCTTTCAATTTCAATTTGTTTGGATTTGGTTGTTTCTTGTGCTATTATTAGATCTTGGTTTTCCTGTGCTTTTGTTCTAATGCTATTGATGAGAGGTTATGCCTTGACATGTATATATAGCATACTGATATTCTCCATTTTTATTCAACATTGCTAATTTTGAATTCATTGCTCAACATCGGGATCGTAGTTGACCGAAAACTCTTGACTTGGGAAGTTAAAATATCTGTTGATGTTTCCACTATTATTTTTATTTGTAATAGGGCGTGTCTCTTTGTACGTTATTTGTTTGACCATACGTCAACTTTATTGCACTCTTATGTTTCGCTGTATTTTATATTAATTGAAAATTATGGTGTTTATTTGTGTTATTATATTCACTCAGTATTTTTTACTAGTTTTATTATGTCAGTTTTTGTCTCTTCTGTAGACAATCATTGGCTCTGTTTTGAAAACTGGGCCACATCTCTTATGTATTGATAACGTATGCCAATATTTAAAATGTACATATAGCATAACTAAATTTTCTATATTTATTTAACATTGGTAATTTTGTATTTTTTAAGCAATATACGCTTTAATTATTGAATTACTGGGTTGTTTTGTAACAATTACAATGATTTCTCATTAATCTGTTTGTGGTTTTAAAGTTATTCGTTTCTATAAATATCGATGGTTTCAGTTAATTATTGCGATAATTTCATTCAGTTTGTAGGTTCTGTTTAACAGTATTGTTTAAATGCTTCAATTAACTTATGTAACTCAGTTCTGCTGTTTGTGTTTCTAAGGTGTAGTCTCAAAGCCTTTAAAAACGCTTTTTTGGATGAAAGCTTGTTTGTAGATATTGAACCGTTTTGGTCTTTTGCTTATACGTTTCTATATCAGTGTTCCATTCAGGTTGAATTGTTCCCCTTTGTATAAAAATGTATCAAAAAATGAAATTTCAAATTTAGATATTTCATTAATAAATTTAAGATGTCTGTTGCTTTTTTTTTCTTTATTGAACAATTCTTCGATTTCTTCAATTTTTCCTTTGTATAAAAGAAACCCGCGATTTCTGTATTTCGTACAGAAGATTATGTTGTGCCTTTGGATAAACTTCGTAAAAACTTTTCTAAAATTTCATACATTCGTATGTCTGCTTGTCCTGCAGCCAACCATAAGTATACTATAGGTATACTATATTTGCTCTCTATGCGTTCTGTCGTCAAATGTAATTTCATTGTTTTCAAGAATTATTAGAATCAGTTTCAATATCTTTTCTGAAGAATTAATTTGAATTCGATATTGTTTCCCATTTATGTTTTCCAAGATTTCATCGTTTTCTAAGTTTGTATACATATTAGCAGCAACAGATGTCACTAGACTTACATCTGCTGGTAGTTGTACTTCTTTATATTTTATTGAATAAAAAGTTTTTAGTCTCTAGTGTTGAGAATTTTGTCGCTGTACTACGGACAGTATAATGCTTTAAACAAAATGACAATTAATACCAGGGTCTTCCTGGTATTAAATATATTGGCATCTAAGTTGTTCATTTACTTTCATTTCAACTTAAATATTGTCCGTCATCTTAGGAATTTTCGGAAGTCAAAAGAATTTGCATAGTTTTTCTTTAATCAGGTTCAGATTCAAATATTTATAAGTAATTTTATCAGTTGAACAGTTATAAATATTGTCGATTATTTCAATGTCTTCTTTTCTTCAAAAGTTACGTTTGTTATTTACTTTTGTAGTTTTATTTTGCTTATTTCATATTTTTTAGAAATTTTTTAAAAAGCGAGTCCGGAACCAATTTAAACAACCCAACATACTCTCTCAGACTACGTTTTCCAACTTCAATAAAGACAATTATAGCCATTCCAGGGTATGTGGCTCATATGATATTGGATCAGGATCAGGTTTACAACTTCCTGGTAAAAAAAAGCAAAAATCAGATGTTACTCTACCTCTCTACAGGGAAAGGCTCGTATTTTCCATACCAATCAACAACACCGTTACTGTTTAATTTTTTTGGTTGATGACTTCAACCGGGGAGCGACGTCGTATTCTTCTTTGAGAAGTTTCTTTGTCTACGAATTGCCACTGTATTGGACAAATGAATATATAGCAATAAAAGACAATATGAAAATAAAAATATATGAAGTAAACGTCGGAGAGACCGAATCACGAGTTAAAACGGGAATTTAGAAATCTAGAGATCATTACAAGCGCACTCCTTTTGAAAAAGTTCGATGTTGTAGTCAGAACATTAAAACAAATGATTTTTCTTTTTACAGATACTAGTAGTATTTACTTGACTTATCGCTTCCTTACATAAATATTTATAAATTTTGCATTGCTCCCATTTTGTCTTTCCTCATGTAAATTGACATCAGGGACATCACAATGAGATTGCGCTTAGTTAGTTTCATTCGTTACAGAGGAATCTTCTTTTGTATGTTTTTTGTTTATTATATTTAATGTATTAAGGTATGGGAGAAATTTTTTATAGTTCATTTTTACTGCTTTTGTTTTCTTTGATGTTTTTTTAACATTTGTAATAAACTAGTCAAACCCAACCTCATGTCACATATCCCTGTCCAAGTCAGGAATTGTGGTCTTAGGTTTTTCTTTGTTTTAAATGTTTTGTTTCATGCACATTTTTGATAATATTCATGTAAGAGCAGTATAATTGTACATATGCACGTTTTATTTATTTGGGACGATTTTTAGCTTTTCACAAGGAGTGCGCTTTTAATGATCTCTAGATTTCTAAATTCCCTTCTTAACTCGTGATTCGGTCTCTCCGACGTTTACTTCATATATTTTTATTTTCATGTTGTCTTTTATTGCCATATATTCATTTGTCCAATACAGTGGCAATTCGTAGACAAAGAAAACTTCTCCAAGAAGAATACGACGTCGCTCCCCGGTTGAAGTCATCACACAAAAAATTAAACAGTAACGGTGTTGTTGATCGGTATGGGAAATTATTTTAAAAAAATACGAGCCTTTCCCTGTAAAGAGGCAAAGTAACAGCTGATGTTTGCTTTTTCTACCAGGAAGTTGTAAACCTGATCCTGATCCAATATCATTTGAGCCGTGGAATGGCTATAATTGTCTTTATTGAAGTTGGAAAACGTAGTCTGAGGGAGTATGTTGGGTTGTTTAAATTGGTTCCGGACTCGCTTTTATAAAATTTTCTAAAAAATATTAAATAAGCAAAATAAACTACAAAAGTAAATAACAAACGTAACATTTCAAGAAAAGAAGGATTCAAATAATTGACAATATTTATAACTGTACAAATGATAAAATTACTTATAAATATTTGAATCTGAACCTGATTAAAGAAAAACTATGCAAATTATTTTGACTTCCGAAAATTCCTAAGATGACGGAAAATACTTAAGTTGAAATGAAAGTAAATGAACAACTTAGATGCCAATATTTAATATATTTAATACCAGGAAGACCATTCATTTCCCTAACAGTTGTCATATAATGTTTAATGCATTATACTGTCAGTAGTACAGCGACAAAATTTTTAAACTACAGATTAAAAACATTTTATTCAATAAAATAAAAAAGTACAACTACCAGCAGATGTAAGCTGGTGACAATTGTTGCTGCTAATACGTATACAAACTGGGAAACCAATTCGAATTCAAATTAATTCTTCAGAAAAGATATTGAAACTGATTCAAACAATTCTTGAAAACAATGAATTTTCATTTGACGACAGGAGGCGAGGAGAGAAAATATAGGGTACCTATGGTTGGCTGCAAAACAAGCAGACACACGAATGTATGAAATTTTAGAAAACCTTTTACGAAGTTGAACCAAAGGGACAACACAATCTTTTGTACGAAAAACAGAAATGGCGGGTTTCTTTTATACAAAGGAAAAATTGAAGAAATCGAAGAATTGTTCAATAAAGCAAAAAATACCAACAGACGCCTTAAATCTATGAATAAAAAATCTTAATTTGAAGTTTCTTTTTTAGATACATTTTTATACAAAGGGGAACAATTCAACCTGAATGGAACACTGATATAGAAACGAATAAGCAAAAGACCAAAACGTTTAAATATCTGCAAACAAGCTCTCATCCATAATAGCGTTTTTAAAGGCTTTGTGAAAGGCAAAGTTATACTCCACATTAGAAACACAAACAACAGAACTGAAGTACATAAGTTAATTGAAGCATTTAAACAAGACTGTTACACAGAGGATACAAACTGAATGAAATTATCGGATTAATTACTGAAACCATCAATATTTATAAAAATGAATTACTAAAAACCACAAACAGATTAACGAGAAATCATTGTATTTGTTATAAAAACAACCCAGCAATTAAATAATTTAAGCGTATATTGCTCCAATCTTATAGATTGGTCTTTGTAAAAATGGTTGTACATATATCTGTTGTGATATATATACGATTTTATGTTAGTGATAAAATAAATAATATATACATAACCTGGACGCAGAGGTTTATGTTAAATAAATTAGAATTCCTTCTTGATTTTCGTTATTTTTGGCAATATATTTTATCGGCAGAATGTCGGTATGCCGTGTATACGAACTGCGCATCTTTCATTGCAGATTTTTTTTCTTTATCAATAAGAACCATAATTTATTGTTAAGATACCAACGACCACACTAACCAAGATTTGGTTTATAAATTCAATAAAACATGAAAAATATATTGAAGTTTAATTCGGATTTAAGAAATTTTTTTTTAAGTTTAACTTAACAACTGATAAAAGGCTTATTGACCAGGATCTGACATTGACAGGGGTGTTTGTCCTCAAAAATGTTATGAGGAAAGGAACATATTTTCCTTCTTGATCGTGAATTTCTTTTCCTTGACGAAAACTTCCTTTGGCTTATTCTTCATGTTCTTGTGAAGTTTATATTTAACAACTGGTCCGATTTAATCGTGGTTGCACCACTGTCGTACGGTCGTTACCCATTTCTCACAGGTAAAAAAGGATAGCGATATCAAAGGCTGTTAAAAATCACTAAAATCGGTAAAGAGATTTGTTGCATTACAGAGTTTTTTTTAGACAATGGATATCTCATTCGTCACCCTATTGAGACATTACCTATAAAGTTTATTAATTCAAGTCATCCGTTGAAACCTGTAGTTCTCTGAAATACAGAGTTAAAAATTCGAACTTGTCAGAACATTACAACTGGTTGTCAGAACATTACAACTTGCTCTCATTATCATTATTATTGTCCATCTCATTTCTACGCTACATAAATATTTATTTGCATAGCAAAACGTCTTCTTTCATCACTCAATTTTGAAGATAAGAACTTACATTTTATGTGAATAAATCCCGTACTTATAAGCTTGATGACCCTTTTTAAAATGCTAAACCATTCTGAAATTGCTTTCAGTATATTTTAATTATTTACCCGGAAGTTCATCTCTTATATAATTGTTTTTCATTTTGATATTATTATAGTTCAGGTACTTTTCTGAGTAAATTGCACGCTTTCTGGTATAATTTTACAGTGTTCATTTAAATGTGTTTTTGAACTAAGGCCACGAAGAAAAGGTGATTGTTTAGATTCAGCTACATATTACAAGTACCTGCTTCAAGTCAGGACTCGTGTGGGCGTTGGATTGTTTTGTGCCATTTTAATTATTTCAATTTCATTTGACGCTCAGCTCAGTTATTTATTCAAAATTTATTTTAGGCAATATTTTTGTCATACCTGCTGTCAGTACTTTTTTATTGACATTTGCACGGCTCCAGCTGTACGTGTTGTGATTGATGTCTTAGCTTAAGAGAACAAGGTATAGTTTTGAGGTCGGTACATTATATCATCTCTTGTGTTGAATGGGTTGAATCTTATGCAGTTGGTTTTTAATGTTTGGTTTTATGTAGTTTTGTCACAACACTGTCCATGGTTATGGAAGGAAGGAGTACTCACAAACATATTTAAACCCGCCACATACTTAATGTGCCTGTCCCAAGCAAGGAACATGTACTCAAGGTTATTTCGTGTTTTGTTGTTTTACTGTTTCTCGTTTTCCTACATGTATACTTAATTGGCGGATAATTGTTAAATTCAAATATCATCATATTTTAATTAGGCCCTTTTACAGCCTTGATATTTGTCCATTATTAAAGAACATTTTAAAGACCTCGCGGAGATCTCTAAATTGGGAACTTTCGGTTGCTGTTTTGTAAGATGTGATGTGGTCTTCTCGACATTTGCTGCAATCTTTCCTATCTCTGGTCTATAGGAATAACTCTAACAGTAATGTATAATGTAACCACTAAACACATATCAAAAAGAAGACTAAAAAATAACATTTGAACCCATAACAAAAAATAAGAAACAAATCCAGAAGTAAACAAGCAAAAATTTGATGTTGAACTGGTTTTGCAAATCATAATTTACAATAGGAAAGTGACAGAGACACTGAAACCTTACTTTAACCATGCACTATAGAATTCGGCGATATAAACACTAACGTATGTCAAATTAATAAATTCTTTCCGAATAACTTTCGTTTAGATGTGAGACACACGTACTGCTGTCTTTCATATATTATTTGTTTTGAATATTAAAAAAATAAATTAAGTAAATAAAGATTCATTCATATAAAAGCAAAATCAAATTTGATGAACCATTTGGCTGTGCTTGGCATCATTTATCATTCCCGAACTTAATTATTAGATTTCGATTAAATAATAAAATGTTATAAAGAAAAATAGTAAAATTACACACTATTTTACATTTCATTTCAAACATTTTGTATCACAGAAACTCGTCTAAAGCGGAAAAATTATGTGGTTATATGTATAACACGGGAAATCACTAAAAGGAATTCGAAGATACCAAAGGGGCAGACAGAAGTCGGAAGACAGACAAGACCATGGCCAACAAAATGAAAC
>JARWCS010336761.1:0-11793 GCA_034783895.1 Geukensia demissa | reverse complement strand
GTGAGTGAGAGTCTCCTGCCCTCAGTCAAGTTCTTTAAAACTGGTGACTTTACTTATTTATCAGATCATGTACAAATCGAGTTGTATATTTCATGCTGTATTAACTATGAAACTGTAAAACAATTAGATGAAAAAAAGTGGCATTGGATAAAATCATATAAAAGGAATGATAAGTCAAGAGATCTTTTAATTAATGCTTTATTAACGGAAAACATAAAAAATGAGGTAATTGATTTTGAACTTGAAACATACTCTGGGAATCAAGAAGGTGTTGATAGGGCAACTAAGAAATTAACCAATATTTTACATAATTATTCAAATATTGCATGCAAAATTACTTCAATAAATGTTAAAAAGAAAAAGAGGAAGTGTCGACAAATATGGTCAGATAATGCTGTCTGTGAAACAAAGAGGCAAATAAATAATATAGGAAATAAAATACAGCATAATCCAAATAATGGAATATTGGAGCAAAAATATTTTGAATTATGTAAAACATTTAAAAAAATGGTTAAACAGAAAAAATGTGAATATAAACAAAAAATCTTTAAGTCTCTGTCAGATAATATAAATAAAAACCCAAAGGAATATTGGAATGTCTTAAAGTCATTAAAGAAAAAAGCTTAGGTTGATGAAGAAATACCTGATATTTTAAAAAATGAAGATTCTTTAATTCAACATTTTCAAAAACAGGGGCGCCCATCTACTTTAGATGAAAATTTTATTAAGAAAATAGAAAATGAGTTGAAAGTGTTAGAAGAGAATGTTGCATTTAAGGCAGAAACTGATGCTCCTATTACTTGTTCTGAGGTAAAGAAAGTTATTTATAATTTAAAACTTGGTAAATCAGCAGGGCCAGATAGAATACTGAATGAAGTCATTAAACATTCTCATAAAGTTCTGATCAAATCTTATGTTAAAATATACAATTTGATTCTAAATACTGGATGCTATCCAGAATCTTGGAAAGAGTCATTTATTGTTTCACTTCATAAATCAGGTGGCAAATCTGATCCTAATAATTATAGAGGAATTTCTTTAAGTAATAGTCTTCCAAAAATTTTTAATGCTGTTCTTAATAATAGACTAATCAAAGTGATTGATAAACAACTTAGTAATAGCCAGTTTGGATTTAGAGAAAATCATAGAACAGCAGACAGTATATTTGTGTTAAAATCTTTGATAAATAAATATGTTCACAAAGGAAAAGGTAAAATTTATGCCTGTTTTGTTGATTTGAAAAAAGCTTTTGACTCTGTATGGAGAACTGCCCTTCTCTACAAATTATGTAAAATGGGAGTGGGTGGATCTTTCTACAGAGTCATAAAGCAGCAATATATAAATACTAAATCTACACTTAAATATAAAGAATATATTTCAGATTATTTTAACATTTCTAGAGGGGTTAAGCAGGGAGACTCATTAAGCCCAACATTATTCAGTATATTTATAAATGATATAACCAGAAATTTTAATGACAAACAGTCTATGCCGTTACAACTAATAAATTCAAAGATAGGATCTCTTCTTTTTGCAGATGATTTGCTTATACTATCAGAAACTAAAGATGGACTACAAAATAGCTTGAATAACCTTTCTTTATATTGTGACAATTGGCAACTTTCAATTAATATTAATAAAACTAAAACAATGGTTTTTACACAGTCTAAACATAAAGTTGAACCAACATTTGTTAATTATAAAAATAAAGCAATAGAAAATACAACAGAATACTCTTTTTTAGGGATTCTGATAAAAAATAATGGGAATTTCTCTCATAGCACTTTAAACTTGACAAGAAAAGCAAAGAAGGTCTTTTTTGCAATAAGGTCATATACAAATTCCCTAAATAATCTTCCATTCAAAGTGGCAAATAATCTATTTGATTCTTTAGTTACACCTATTATGACCTATAATGCAGAAATAACATATTTAGATTCATATATCTCTCTTTTTAGAGCTAAGAAAAGAGCAGTATCCTCTGGAAAAGAAATAGATCCATTTAACATTATTGATAAAACACCCTGTGAAAATTTACATCTAGCATTTTGCAAATATATACTGGGGACTAGAAAAAATGCATCCAATTTGGCAACTAGAGTAGAAGACTCCCAATTGAATTTTTTATTAAAACACAAAGTCTTTTATATCTAGCTAGACTTTTTACGGAAAATATTAATCCGCTGTTAAGGGAATCTTTTTTATTAACACAACAGCTAGATATATCTGGTACCTATTCATGGTATACATATGCAAAAAACATTGCAGTGGAGGCAGATATAGATTTAAAAAGAGTTGAAGGCATAACAGACATGAAGCAGATTAAAACTATTAAAATGTATATAAAGTCAAAATTTAAAACCTATTATGAAAAATTAATAGCAGAAAAATTTATCAAAATTGATGACAAAAGTAAATTAAATCTTTATAAATCTCTAAAACAGTTCGAAAGTGTATCTTCAGAAATGTACCTTTCTATTCAAAACTTTGAATATAGAAAATTGATAACAAAATTGAGAATAAGCGATCATAATTTACTAATAGAAAAGGGGAGGCATTTTAAATTACCTCGGGATGAAAGGTTATGTCAAAAATGTAAAGTGGTGGAAGATGAAAAACATTTCATACTTCATTGCTCATACAATTCAGATTTAAGAACAGAGTATTTTATGTTTTTAAACGCACATAATAATGATTTCATAAATTATTCTGAAATAAAAAAACTTCAATATATATTAAACCCTTCAACACCTTTACAAGTAAATAAATATGTTTATTGAACTGTCACAAACTATTTTTATGGTTTATACGACAATAAAATATTTGATAAAATATTTGATATAATGGAATTGCATCACAATATAAATACATCAGAATAATAAAAGATAGATGAGGTGTATTCCGTTTTTTTTTTAAATTTGAACGGTAAATTTTTTTGTACTGTTTCGCGGCATTCTTATATCATCTATTCAAAAATATATTATGTTTTGACTACAATTTAACTTCAATAACTAAACTAAAAAATTACATCTTTTGCATACATTTAACAAACAAAAGTTAACGTTTAAAATACAAAATTACCAATGTTAAATAAATATGGAAGATAAAGGTATGCTATATGTATATCAAGAAACCTCTCATCAGTAGCATAAGTACCAAAACATAGTCAAACAAGGATTCAAATATAGCAAGAAAAGCACTCAAACCCAATCAAACCGAAATGGGAAGTTTAACATAGAAATCAGGTCTAGGATAATATTCAGACTTGGTATGTTTGATTAATTTTCCGAAAAGGGTTATGTGTCGCCTAGTCATCTTTATTTTGTTGTCCGTTTATAAGAAGTGATTTGCTTATGTTTATAACAGAACTTTAACAAGGTGAATTTAAATATACTTTATGCGCATTAGAAGGAGTAACCTCTTTGCAATTGTATAAGAACCAAAGCCAGTAAGCGTGAGATCCAAACATATGAAAAAAGGTAATCCTTACAATCCAATAAAATCGAAATAGGACATGTAAGATTATGCCGAATTCAGCGGTTGGAAAAGCTACACTGTTCAATACGTTCAAAAGCTACTGATGAGAAGTTACACTTTAAAATGCACGATATTTACTCAAATATTTATTTTGAAACCACTGGATCGACGCACTTGTTTTTGGACAAAAGGTTCCCGACGGTTTTCACCAGCCAAGTTGTCAGACTTGTCTGGCATTAATTTAACCACGTATTATTTTATAGAAACCTCCAGGAAAAAATAAATTTTAAACCCATGAAATAACGGAGAAAAGAGTTTTGTTTTGCACATAGTAGATGTCATTCCCGCTGCATTTAACTGTGTCGGTTGGTTTGTATACGGGTTCTTCATTTTGCAATGTTTGAATCTCGGCTTTCCTATGTTTGGTCGTACTGCTACTGATGAGAGGTTACTCCTGGAAATTCAAATACAGCATGTCAAAATTCAACATATTTATTCAACATTGGTAAAGTTTATTTTTACCTAGGAATACCTAAATTCAATCTCCAATTATCTCCATTATAAAATCTTTATAATATTTGATGCTACTTCCAATTTCGTTAATTACACGGTAATTCTCCACAACAATTATTTCATTCATTTTAATTCATTCCTTGAGAAAATAGGTTCAGTCTAAACCTGTCGAACTGTTTACAGAAAATCGAAACACATATCAGTAACGTCCATTGATCTTCAAATTCCTGGTAACTGTCATACGGTCACATTGTTCACTTCTTTCTACCCAGACAACACCCATTCGCATTTTACGAATTGGGTTTAATTCTTTTCTCTGTCATGGTTTTAACAAATGTCAATTTCTAGATGACAATATTGCAAGCGCAATCTGAGAATGTACAACTTTCGACCCGAGCCTTTGGATCATGTTTTCCTACCACCTCTGAAATTAACCTAGACTACATAAAAATATACGATTTTAGTCTAAAAAAACAAGATGAATACCTCAGATAAAAACAATAAATTTAACATACTCGCACTGGCAACAATTGGGCCGGATGTTTACAGGTTGATTACGAATAATAATGTATCCCCATGTTTCATGTCTGAAAGAATGGAACCGAATTCTTTTGAATAAATATAATTTTAATCAATAATACAACTGAATATTTCAAATTAATTTCTTCGTATTTGTCATTTTGTTAATGTAAATAAGAAACACTTTTTTATAAACCATAATTAGTGTAAAGTTATCATGTCATTGTACGTAGAACAGCACATAGAAATCCTAGACACCATGAATCCTGTCAGAAAGAAGGGGTGCTGAGGTGCTACGGAATAATAAGCGGATCTTGCTCGATTATTTACATTTAATTTTTAACTGGCGTATCATACCTATTCGCGTCACTAAGCTAATCGATATGAAAATAAAAAGATATTTGGTAAATATCAGATCGACTGCACTATAACCACACTTACACAGAGGGAATGAACAAAATTAAGAGTCATAACAAGGCTGGAATACCACTACTTGTAAAAAGCTCTAAATCGACCCTGATTAAAAAAACGTGAAACTAATACTGTTCCTGCCTGACTACATATATACAATACTCAGTGGGCACAATACAAAGAACTTCACCCGACAATTTATGTATAACAAACAATTTGAAATGAATTTTATTATCAATTGTTAGCTCAAACAACTCCCGTTCTTTTTTCGATTGACGGGTGTTCAAAAGAGAATTTCACCATTGATCCCAATGTACAACATTTTTCTGCACTGAGAAACTTAAATGAGAAAAAGGAAAAATTAATCAGAAATTGCAAAGTTTAACGCTTTGTCAGTACATCATGCATTGCTTCCTATAAATCCTGTATTACAATAGGCCATCTTTCCGACATCTATTTCCATGTAGTCGTTTGCGTCCTCATGATCTGTTGTACTGTAAATATGTCTATCCAGTGCAATGGAGGGTGTCTCGTATATTTGTCGTTCCATTTTTCTGAAATATATATTTTACAGACTTTATTTATTATGTGTCAATAATGTTTGGTATAGAGTATATAGGTTTACCAATGTCGAATAAATATGGTGAGTTTTTATTAGCCAGTAACCTCTCAGCAGTAGGATTAAAATCAAGCCTAAGGAAAGATCCAAAAACTAATATAAAGTACTCATTTCTAAACAAACCGACATAGGCAGACAAATCCAAAAGGAAAAATCAGAACATACAACTGAATAAGAGAGGAACAGTTGACGTAAAATAAAATCTTGAAAAATTTGAAATTCAGTGACGAGTGCGTAATCGCACCCAAGTCCTTGGAAAAGTATGGATACATGAAGTAAATGTTTCAATCTCCCCCACGCTGTTATGGTTTCAACAATTAGCCAATCTCGCTGGCGTTAGTGTATCAAATGAGGATTCCGAGGTTCGGCAAGGTTCATATTATTGTCTCTTGGGACTACTTTCTGTTCGTGTGATTCGTCCCAACAGATGAACCTATTTTAACCAAACATGTGCAGTTCGTGCAATAACATGTACGGAGCCCATTTCAGCACGGAATGTTCACAGGTCATGGGCTGTGCTGCAACAAATTAGAAAGATCAACACCGTAAGGAATTTTGCATGTAGATTCACAAAAAGCTTTAGCAATTCAGAGTTTGCTCCAGAGGTCCAATTAAAGAGCGCAAAAGTGTTAAATACTTAGTTCATTACAGCTATTTTACTTGAACTCCTTTTACATGTAAATGTGCAAGAAAAAATTACAAATTTCGTTTTGCAATAAATATTGTGCAATTTTTATTTTATTGCTTTACTTTTATTACAGAACAGTTGTAATAGCCTGTAGATGTACTATAAGTTTAAATTTCGGAATTGAGACCTTTCAAGGAATGTGATTTGAACTTCTCTCCTACATTTTTGGTTAATTGTTTTAAATCTGTATGCCTCCGCCCTTAGTTGACACGGGGATTAAGTGTTACACCCGTATATACGTCCGTCCTGTATAATTCAAACACTACTCGCGGCGGGTAGGTACGTCATATTTCTAATTCCTATTATTCGAGACATTGATTGAAGCTCTGTTATCAAGCAGGATCATCCATTCACACATTTTCTCTCTGTAATACAGAAGATGACTATAGTATGTACATGGAAATAAGCTTCGAAATTTTGATTTTGGTCCTCGGATTAAGGTTAAATTCCTACTTTAGACATGTGACTGGGCTTTTTTTACAGTTATGCGTTTACAGTTTTGCACTGTGTAATATGGGCTTGGACATCGGAGTATAATTTGGGTTGTGCGTGGAAAGCTGTTATATCCGACATCATTCCCAAGAGTTTTTAAAATGATATATGGGTGAAAATAACTCATGTTGGCTTTGTTCTTTGATATAAGCTATTTCTTTATATTTTCTACAATTTTTGTCACTGGAATCCTTATTTTGGTAAATGGTGTATAAGCCGCCTTCTTTTAAAATTCTATCAGTCTGAGACATCCTTGACTATCAGCAAAGATAATGCAGTTGTTATGTACATGTAGACAATGGGCTTATAATCTCCTAATCTAATAGCACTTTGTCAATGTGTAGCTAAATTTTTATGAACTTGGTTGTCCTGTTTTCAGCAACATAATGCAGTTAGGTGAATTCTGCCGTAGATGCTGCATATCTATTTATTTAATAAAATACATGACAGATAAAACCCACACAGAGATGATCACCATAACAGAATGAAGATTTGACCTTTTTTCTCAAAGTGTTCGACCACTTGGATTTAAATCTTATTAGAAATATACTTCGGTGGTGTCGTAGTCATATCCAGTGATGAATCCTTCCACGACCCATGGAAATTTGTCTTTTATGTTCATGCCTTCGATTACTTATGTTTTAAGCATGTTAGACCACTTTTGATTGTAGCCTTTGACCCGTTTTTAAAAAATGTTAAAAATCATAGCGAATCACAGTGTACCATAGGACCATATGGATAAATAACACTAGACCTTCAAAAACGAGACGGTTACAAAATTTAATCAAATTTTGCAAGAAATACAATGTAGTCAATGAATAGACTCATTTCCCGCTTAGTCAAGATTTCCGCCATAGCAAAAAAAAAAAAAAAACGCGGCTCGAGGGGGCGCGTTTGGGGGAGCGCGGGTCTAGGTCAGTACTCTTGTATGGGCCTGTGGGCGAAGCCTCCCGGAAACTCATAGAAATTAGAAAGTTAAAGCCTTTTTAATTATTTTTCCCTTTTTACCCCCTGAATCTGCCCCTGAAATACATATCAAAACAACAGCAAATCGGAGATCTATTTGATAAAAAAAGATTTTGTTAATGTTGCGTAAATATGATGTTTTTACGATGTATGTCAAGGAGAAACCTCTAATCAGAGGCATTAGATTAAAGTCTGAGGAAAGATCTTTTTGTTTAAGAATCATTTGCTCAACTGGAACAATTTTTTTTTTTTTGAAAAATGACGACTACGGCAAGGTTAGAATTTTTATTTTTATCTTCTGTCCCAACGGAAGATGAACACATAAATTAGATCTTGTTCAGAAAGGCACCCTTCGTTAAAACCGCTTACCAACCACAGTTAAAGAACGGAACTTAACCTAAAACTTTACTTGAATCTGCATGATAGATGCACGTCTTCTTTTAATCAATGGATGGTTTATGTTTTTAACATTTTTCAGCATATTTTCTGGATGAAATTATTAATTATATTAAAAGTTTACAGACAAGAAATGAGACATTAACACTAGAACATTAAAAATGTTCATATTAAGTACAGTCATACCTTTTTCGCATACAGTGACAGGATATTATAAGGATGATACTGAACAATGTTACAATTCCACCTATAGTTGCGCCAATTACAACTGCAATGTCAACTTTAGTGTCGTATCTGAATGTTGAACCTAGAGTCAATCAAAATCAAACTATTTCACATTAAGGTTGTAGACATGGGTAAAGGGAGATAACTCCTAAAATTGTTGATATGATAATGATATTCTGTAACATCAAAATTTTTTAAGCATTAAATTGAAACAGATCAAAATTTATCTGTGTTATATAGATATTTATACAGTCTAGAACACTACAAAAAAGGAATGTTTCCCAAATTTGCATAGACTTATAAGATTAAAAATTTAGATAGTTCAAATTTTATATAATATTGTAAAATAAATATTGTAATTTTTTGTATCTTTAAATAGAGTGCAAAACTATAAAACAAATCTAACACGGAATATATTGTATTACGGAAAATTTACGGAAAATGTAATACCAACCTAAAATTGAGTAGTTTTAAATTACCCTGGATTCTTCAACTCTAATTTACAGGGAGCAATGAAGAAATGACAGGATCTTTATTGTAAATTGTTAACTGTTAACTAGTGCATTTGAATTATTGTTGTGTTAAATAAATAGTTCCAATTTTTATTTTGAAGACAAATTCTAACCACCAGTTAAATTATTGAACAATTTGTCAAACGAATTTAACATACTTTGCAAAAATATTGAAATCTTTTGTTTAAAGTAAGAAAAATTGATTTGGGTGCTGGAAAAAATCAGAGCATAGAAACTTGATGAGACTTTGGGTTTTATTCAATTCTTCAATATATATAATTTAATGCTTAGATTTTTCGCGGACAAGTATTAGGTGTTTAAGGGCTATTTGATATTTCATGACCTCTTTCCATATATAGTAGGAATTATGACTGTTAAAGTATTAAAATTGTTAATGCAAAACGAACCATTCATTGATTAAATTTGTGTTCTTTTATCTAGACCTACCTCATTTAACAGTAGAAATTATCACGTTTTCGACTATGAACAAGGCTGGAATTTTAAAGTACATGTCAGAATAATATACCGTTGTTTCCTTGGATTGGATTCCTTTAGATCACAGTTTCTCCGCCTTTCACATATTACAATAAGTTTCAAAAAGTCAATCCAAATTTTGTTGCTATCACGAAGAGTTGTCATGGTATAACAAAAAATTGTATAACAGAGGTATCAAAATGCAATAAAATGTGCAGATAATGACGTAAAAATGCAGCGATAAAATGGAAAGAAATGAATAATGACCAAAAGTTGGAAACCAGTCCTTATTTCGAAACAGAATACACGATTTAAGTAAGGTCAGTTCAGACCAAAACCATTTTCATTTATTGCAAAACTAGAAAATTAATAAATTTTGTGCATGAGTTTCATAAATAAAGGAATAGTGCATAAAGAAAATAGATAATTCGAGCAGTCATGTAAGCTTTTTCATGTCCACTTATTGTACAAATGTTTTTGTTTTTTAACAAAATTAAGTAAATAAAACTCCAGTTTAGAGCTTTCATTTATCACTTATTTGCATTTCACTTCAATTGAAAAAACACGAATTATATGGACTTAAAGGTGAAGAAGACCGCATTACATCAAGAGGTCTCCATAGATTGAACCAATCTCCTTATCAAACGTCTATAAACATGTAAATGTAAACGTCATGGCCAATACGGAGTTTATATCATCACGGAAGTTGTAAAAAGCCTTCAAAATACATAAAGTTTGATTTGGAACTGTCCAAATTAAGTGAAGAAAGGTACCCCAATACAAATAAGGAACATTTTAGTTATTTGTCGGTTTGTAAGTTGGTTAAAGGGATTCAGTACGGTTTTTATTTCATTAAACAGCTTCGAAACAGAAGGTTATGTCTACGTCTCTTGCTTTTTTAGACATACCTGCTATTTCTCAGCTGTATAATTGAAATAAAAACCTACCGTTTTCGTTTAACCTTTACAAAACTATTCAAACAAGGAAATTCACTGGACTACAGGTTTACCATAAATGCCAAAACGCCAAATAAAAAGCTACCAAAACGCCACAATCAAAAACACACAAAAGCATCCTGAAGGCTGAACACCATAAATCCTATGAAAAACAAAGTTAAACTTAGGCTCCTGTGCAAGATAAAACGTTGCAAGTTCAAAAATATATAAGTATGAATTGCCTTAACATTTTTCATCACGATGCAGGTCACGGACTCTTACAATTACAAAAGGTCTGCTTCAAATCATTTAACAATCAAGTTTTAACTGCATGCCCATTGAATATTAATTTGCCAAATCTAAACAAGACAATTTGGCAATTGGTACATATGACCTCCTTTTGACAAGCATTTAAAACTATGCTGTAAATGTTATGAAATACAAAAAGTTAAAGTACGTTTCACTGAACTGAGTCTCTCATGTTTTGGCATTTTTTTCTTAAAGCAATAACAAAATCCTAAAAGGAAATTAAGAATGAGATTTAACTATCTTACCGGGTAATAGAGGTTAGAGTTCGAAGTATCTCAGGTGTTGTTGATTGTCCAGTGCTCCGGTGCAAATTGCTGATTTTTGTGAAAAATTGAAGTTCCGACAACGTCTTAATTTTTGCATTTCTGGTGCGTCAAGCTTATTTTTTCTGGCACTACGCATACATATGTGCCAATAGTTATAAAACATATCCAAATATTTTTCCTTTTCTAAAATTCAGAAAGCCTCGGAGCAAAAATGGTTATAATGGAAAACGACAAATTTTCCCAATTTTCCATATGAGTTGAGAAAAACTAAGAATATGTATAAAAATGTCGAAATAATAAAAAATTAAAGGAAATTTTTCTCTGTTGCGTTTTATAAGAATGATGCAGATTCATCTTAGGTATTTTTCTAACCTCAGCTCAGTGAAACATACTTTTAATATATATATATAATTACAACTTTGCTAAAATGTTGGTCGGTTTAGAAAAATACACAAGTGCAATACCGGCGATTATATGTGTTATTAGTGTTAATGTCAAACATTCGCATTCCCTTCCGGCGCAAATATCATCATCACAGCTTCCTGTCACCCGGTCACAAGCACTACCAGCGCATAATTCAGGACACGCATTCTTACACTTTTCTCCAAACCAACCTGGCTTGCAACAATTTGTGCAGCTTCCAGAGTTTTGATTACATACATTATCGATACATTTTTCGTTGCAAGTCTCGGAGCATGACGAACCATAGAGACCATTCTCGCATCCAAAAAGGCAGTAACTTGCAGAATTAACACACTTCTTATTTTTGCATCCGGGAAAACAGGGTTGAGTGCAAAAGGATCCATATTAACCATCATCACATCCGTGGAAGCAATTACCGTTGTTCACATCACAATTTCCGTTTGAAGTCCCTCCACAATTCGTACAACTATTTTCACAATATTCCCCAAATTTATCAACAACACAACCATTATTACACTTGCCGGAATCAATGTAACATGTCGAATCTAAGCAGCTAGATGAACATTGA
>JARWCS010336751.1:0-11793 GCA_034783895.1 Geukensia demissa | reverse complement strand
GACATGATCAAAGCACCTCAGTCAATTTTAGCGCTCTTTAAAGACAAGGTGATGCAATACGACAGGGCTATTATCAGTCTGGTGAGAACACTGGTTTGATAATATTAGGATGAAAATTACCACTTAAAGTGTTTGAAATATCGATTTAATAAAGAGAATAACACATTAATTTGTTATTTGAAGGTTAAATAGTCCCTTCGTGCAGTTAAAGGCAGTTCCGGTAGTCAGGTTGGCTAACCAATCATGTGACTTTCACTGTAATTGTGTACTTACTATACTCAGAAGTCATACTAAGGTTTTCGAAATAACTTGATAACACCACATGACAAATAAGAAAATAGGAAAAATGAAAACAATACATTTTTGCCAAAATTTTAGTGTTCAGATGTTCCAATGACGTCATCATCAACCATACCTGTAATTTCAGTAGATTGACGAAATAGCCTATTTTGGTAGAATTTCTGCTTACATTTGCAATTATGGAGAAATTTGAAAATTTTCCATATTTGGATATTTTCATCAGTTCCTACTGCCATAAAATTAAAGCTCTTTAAATGATAAACAAATACATTTATCTCATCTTGTGAATAAATATTTCTGATTGTGTATGTCAACTTTATTTCATTCAGCAAGAAAAAGACCACACATTTTATTAAGACAGAAAAAAACTGCACATTTTATTGAGACAGAAAAAGTATTGCAGTGCAAATGCAGTCAGTAATTTCATAACAAATGGTATGACATGTCTGTTTCAGATATAAAGAAACATGAAGAGTCCATTTGGAAAATAAGAAATTCAGGGAGACAGAGTGAATCAAATGTTGTGGCTGTGTTAGTTCATCATCTTTTTTCCCAACTTGTACCAGATAAACAATATATTGTCTCTAATAGTTCAGTTAATTTACCAGGAGACTGTCCATGTGGATGTAATGAAAGTATTGTTAAAGGAAATACAACATTGGGTAAGATTATATAGTAAAAAGTATTACATTTTATTCAATATATATATTGTATACCACTACTAAGGCAACATACCTTATCATAGCTAACCCGACCTTAGCTTTTATCATCATTTCACATCCATCTGTTGTCAGTCATCAATAATTCACCAAAAGATTTTCTCCTCTGAAATCACTTGAGCTCTGAAGGAGCTTCTGGTTCTTCAATGATTCCAATTGTTAAATAAATCATCAAATTAGATTAAATTTATTCTTATAGGTGTGACGTCTCATTGACACATATCTGATATATTTTAATAATAATCAACATATTTAATGCCTTTTAAAATTAATAAAAAGAAAATAATGTAAGTTTTAGACATATTTTGCAATTTGAGTAAACATTTTGATATTTGCTTTGTGGATAAACAATGTAAACATCAGCTTAAAAATTACTGAGGCATCAGTACAAAGGGAGAATATGTCATGGCAAGAACGAAAGAAGAGTAAAACAGACGATCAATGCACAAAGATGAAAACTAATGAAAAATACGAATAAACATCAAAACCAAAGAAAATAGAACAAGACAGCACAACAACTAAAGCATTTATCATTTAAAGGGTTTTCATGACAACAAGGTTAGCATTTATAAAGTGAACTCACTTTGAATCCATTGTTTAAATTTATTTCATACTTTATTGATCATCAAAGATTAGACAATCACGGCTTGTAAATATCACTGATCAATGTCAGTAACACTCATACAATTAACTAATCTAATTTACAGTTCATCACAGGGTGAAATGATTTTTGTTTTTCTTCATGGAAATAATTTGGTACTTTCAAAATGGAAAAAAAAACTTGAGAAGGTCGTTCAAACTATATAATATTTACGATTAATTGAGTAATGAATATCTACTTAGTACTCAACCTATCGAACAGTTACTCAATTACTTAAGTACGGTACTGGATGCTAAGTCTGCCCTCTTTAACATTTGCATTAAAATTGAAATTTTTGCTAACATGCTAGGAGTAGGGGCTTTAAGGCCCATATTTTGCCTACAAATATTAAGGTTTTGCAAATAATTCAAAAAAGCACAGGGCACTGATAAGTATATAGGGAAAAATGATAACAAAACATTTTGGGTCAATCTTTAATTTATAGACATACAGATGACATCATCATGAACTATGATTTCAGTAGAATGACGAAAACAGCCTATTTCAGTATATTTTATGCTAACGTTTACCTTTGGAAAACATCTTGCGCACTCAAGACCTAACAAAATATTTTAAGGGATGATTTGTGACCACTATTAGAACTTTTTCACAAAATATAAAGTTGAGTCTTGGGTGCGCTCATACTTTTCTGGATTCAAATGGATGTAAATGATGGCAAAAAACATGAGAAAATTTACATTTTTCCAAAATTGGATACTTTCACAAGTCCTTGTTGTCATGAAAACCCTTTAAATGATAAACATTTGGTTTGTGTTCTCAACACCACTCATCTTAGGAATAAAAAGACAGATTTTTGATTGTGTAAAGCAACTTTATCTTTTTCAAGATATTTTGTATAAAATAAGGGCCCCTACTTTTTTAAGTATTAGTCCTTATAAAGATGCGGGAGGTGATTTATCCATATCAAAACCCCACCAAACTTAAACTTGTTTTAAAGTCATCGACTGTTCCCGTATTCATAACAAGCCTTTGTTTGTCATTTGAGCCTTGTACTTTTGAGATAATAATAACATAGAATGCATTTGCAAGAGTTATTGTTCTTGATTTAGTTGATTTCTTAAATATATAAATGTACAATTTTCTTCAAAGTACAATCCTTGACTGAGAAACGGCTGTAATCATGTTACCATATTAGGTATGAAGTCTGAAAAATCAACTACAAATTGGTGGGTTTTTCCACACCATGTATCACTTCACCATTGATATTGCATGCATTTTATAAAGACTACTACTTAATATATAATTTGGTGCTGAACTGTTTTATTAGTGTAGAGATAATGAAGTTTTTTACAACTTTTCTTCCTATTATAGGATCACCGTGTACATGGCATGGACATGTAGATATTCTGGTCAACCAGGCAGTTCCTTTGGTAGATATGTCAAAGAAAAGTGATGATGATGAGGAAGATAAAGATGAAGAACCAATGAGAAAGAAAATGAAACCAATCTTGGACTCAGATGATGTGAAAGTTTGCATACAAGTAAACAAAAATGAAAGTTCTAATTCATGTAATGTTTTATTACAAATGGGTACTGTTGATCAAATAGTAGCTGAAACAGTTACAAATGCATTTGCACAAGTCAATACAAACATCTTTTTGTCAGGTATGCTTATACCAACTATTGGATGTACATCAGACCACCTTATAATTTTTATGTATGACCCAATAAATGATATTCTATTCCAAAGTTCTGAACTGGTTCCGTTGTGGAGAGGAAGTCATTTGAATAACAAATCAATAATACATCTATGGATTATTTTGAATTTTCCCCTTTTTGCCATTTCAAATGTGTGTGATAAGTATAAACTTGACAAATCAAAAATACAGGCTCTTGCAAAGAATAAGATTGAGAAATATCATGATATTAAATATAAACAGTTCATGTTTTTACCTGTCACTGAAACCTATGAGGCTAAGCTTTCATTTATTAGAGATAATCATTTGAGAAAAGATGCCTTTGCAAAAAATGATAATTTGGACAAATGATTATTTGGATCAGACTCATTTCATGTAATTTGTATAGTACATTATCAATGTACACTAATATAAGTGTATTGGGATACTCAATCAACATCTCCAGAATATGGAACAACACTTTAAAATTAACGATAAAAAAGGCTTACCAAACTAAAGGGCATGTGAACTTTTGTCACCAATTGCGGTCCAGTCAATCATAAAATTTTACAGTTTCACCTTCCCTGAAAACCTGCAGATATATTAAACGAGGATCAGAGCTGCTTTTGAACATCCCAATTAAAATGTTTTGCTGATCATCCCAGTTTTTTTTAAATGTAGCTGCAATGATTTTTTTAAAAACTGTTTGTGTGCTCGCTTTCAAACTTTAAGACATTAAAAAATGTTTTGGAAATAGGTTTTGTGTAGAGTTTTCATAGTATTTGCATTGATAAACTTCAGTTTCTACAAAAAATATAAGAAAATAAATAGAATTTCATAATATTTTATCAAATAACATTTTTAAACACATGAATGTGAATTATGAAAAAAAAAGTTGGGTGTTCATAAGCAAAAAATTTTATGTATGAGGAATGGATAAAACCCGAGATTCCACATATCTGACAAATAGTCCAAAATGAGACCAGCAGACATCCTTTATAAAGGCCAGTCAAACAACTTCATATAGCAACAACACACAGAAAAGTGTTGGAAAAAAAAGACACATAAACTTCTTTCCCTGATTTTCTGAATATATAAAAAATAGGAGATGTGGCATGATTGTCAATGAGACAGCCACCCACCAAATGACAGTAGAATTTAAACTTCTACAGGTCCCATTATATTTGCTTTTGGGAAACATCATGCACATTAAAGACCCATAAAATGTGATGATTTGTTAAAACTTATAGAACTTTTTAACAAAATTTATAAAGTTGTATGTGTCCTCATACTTTTATGGATTAAAATATATGTAAATTTTGACAAAAAATGTGGAAATTGTTTTTGATACTTTTACCAGTCCATGTTTGCATGAAACCCCATAAAATGTTAAACAAATAATTTGTCTTTTAAAACACCATTCAACATGGCCAATTATTACCAAACTTTAGAGGAATGGTCCTTGGGTGGTCCCCTTCCAAATTTTTTCTGATAGCCAGGTTCTTCACCAAGATGTCCACTAGTTAAAATATAGAAAAAGGTGGGATAAAATTTTTAAAAATCTCTTTCTCTGAAAATGCTTTGCCAATTTGTACCAAACTGCTGAAATGGTTCCTTAATGGTCCCCTTTCCAAATTATGTCTGATACCTGGGACCTCCATCTTAGATGGTTGCCAGGCTAAAAATAGAAGAAAAGGGGATGAAATTTAAAATTCTTTTTCTCTGAGAATGCTTTGCCAGTTTGTACCAAACATTGTGGAAATGGTCCTTTGATGGTCCCCTTTCAAAATTATGTTGGTTGCTCTTAAAAAAAAAATGAAATTTGAGGAGATAGAAAGAAAAATTTAGTTGAAATCTTCTTGACCAAATTTGTACAAATTTGAACCAGTGAGCAATTACAGGCTCCTGCGAGCCTCTGGATTGTGATTCCATTCAATTTTCAATTTTCACTATAAATGATATTCATGGCTTTGAGGAATTCAGTGATTTATCTTCTTTTTTTGTGTTTGTCAAATTTTCAAAGAAATTTATCAAATTACACAAGTAATTTTATGATTAAATTGTATTATCACCCAATACCACTCACGAGTCATTGATTGTTATAATTGTATAATTTTTATCAAACAAAAAAAAAAGAAATGTGTGAATCATTTCAGTGAAAAGGTTGTATGCTATATATGACCAGTTGACAAACATATGTAAATGTCTACTGTCAGCGCAGCTCACTTTGGAAATCTCCTTTTTTACAATTTTGAAGATTTTTAAAATGGGATGTAGATGGCACACTTTACTGAAAATGTATCTACATTTGTAGGTATGTCATCATTTTTAGTGCAAAATATTTTCTTCTTCGCTAAGAGATTTTGTTATTATTGGTGAAAAAGTGATTTGAATGGGAAAATTTCTAAAGTAAATTTTTGGTGCATTAAAAATCAAATTTCCTACATATATATGGTGTTTAACTGTGAACTATATTTACCTGATCATAAACCAAAAATTTGAACTTGTGATCTGAAAGAGGCTATTAATAGCTAATTTAAGAAAACCTGCCAAAGTGAGTTATCTCCCTTCTCCATGCAAAATCCCATAGACAATGCAACTTACCCAGATGTGAAGAAACCATTGAATAAATTTGCACAACTATTGATAATTTATCTACGACTAAGTGAGACTGATAGTTTTATTAAGCATGGGTCAATCCAAAACAGATTGAAATATGATAAAATTGAAAAAAGCCGATTTCTGAAGTAAACTGCGCCGACAATACTTTCAAAGCCGTTATTGAAGATTTTGTTTCTCTACTGTCAAACCTGTTTTCTTTAGTTTTTCTACAGTCAAACCTGTCTTCTTTTCTTTTGCTTTCCTACAGTCAAATCTTTTCTTTTCTTTGTTTTCCTACAGTCAAACCTGTTTTAATTTCTTTTGTTTTTCTACAGTCATGCTTGTTTTCTTTTCTTTTGTTTTCCTACAGTCAAACCTGTTTTCTTCAGCTAACAATACATGTATAGGCATTAGAGTTTGGTCTTTAGAGATGATCTATGCAACCTTGGTAAACTTGTATTTCAAAACCCTTGTTAAAGAAAACAAACGTTAATATTTATAAAAACAAACTTAACGATAAATTATTTATTTTACATTTACAAAATTATGTCTGACTAAGAAATTTGAAGAGAATCAAGCTGTGTCTGAACATCATTAGTTTCACTAGTACCACCACATAAGATTTTTTTAGCACTGCTTTCAGCATTTGAATATGATAGACCATAACAGTTTTCTTCAAGGTTCAAATTTTCACCTCTACTTTGACTTTCTGAAACCAGCTTGGTTTCAATGTTTCTAATTTCGTTTTCAGAATCAATATCACAGTCCCTGTTGTCATGATCAATTTCTTCAGATTCTTCCTCGCTAGATTCCTCTTCTGAACTGAAAAGATGAGTTTTATTTAATAATTATGCTTTAATGTCATAGGTTTAAGTTGAAAAGTTTAAAAACTTTCAATCAGTAGATATGATTTACAAAGACAATATTACTACTGAACTAGTAGTCTATAGTTTAACATCCTACATGATTTGAGGGAAACATGATATCCAGTTATTTAACAATATGACATATATTTGGCTATTATCTACACTATTTTTTCGGAATATAAGATGGACTCCTTTCTTTGAAATGGATGCATTTCCCATTAAAGTCTTTGGGGAAATTGAAGTAGACCTATAGTCCACATAGACTTATAGTAAAAAAATACAGTGTGCTTGATTTGTCTAATACTTTCTAAACTAGGTTACATTGAGGGGCACTGCATTCTGTTTTCCTATAGAGTTTCCTCAGATAATGCATCAATTTTCCTAACCACATGTGTTATAGGACAAGAAAGTTGTTGTGTATTTGCATAATTATATCATGTCATTGTAGGTTCTTTAATAGTACACAAACAGATTAAATAATATAACGACTGCTCACTAAGACTACATTTACTAAAACTGAACTTTCTCATCAAATACAACAGAGAATAGATACCAGATGTTAACTTTCCCAGGATTAAGAGATCCTATAATGAGTTTACAATATGGATTATGTTTTCTTAAACTCAAGAGTTCACGGCAGGTTACAAAAAATGGCTAATATAATTAATGTCTTTCTGATCAATGTATTTACTGTCAATACATTATATTTCCTCCTCACTTAATCCAGATGTCAGCACTACACGATTTATCAATGAACGTACTTCTGTGAATTTGAAAATAAAAAGAAGAATAAAGATAGAAAGATAGCACATGCAATTTAACAATGTAATTAATATAAATATCAAATCAGACTTTTGTCTGTATAACTACACGAGGATTATTATGCCCCATAAAGTGTAGTTATAGAGTCCTATTCATGCACATATTCATATTTCTGTAATTAGTCTCTTTGTTGGATTTCTCGTTCTGGTTGGATAACGGTTATGCACTGATACATTTTCACTAGTTTTCGGAGTGTTTTTATTTGAAGTTATTGTTTGTTCATTAGTTTTTATTTCTTCCGGTATGAAAGTATCCTCTACATTTGGGTTATCAATTGACGGTTGTAATTTTGTTGCTTTTAGTTGTTCGGTGTGTCTTTTCCATGTTTTTCCTGTGCCAGTTGTTACTTTATACATTAACGGTCCTTCTTTCTCAGTTATCACTCCGGATACCCACGGATCTTGTCCTCTATAGTCCTTTGCTATCACTTTATCGCCAACCTCAAATTGTCGCTCCTTCTTTCCATGTCGAATTTTACATGATTTTTCCTGGTTGTTTCGAACGACGTTTTTAATGTTCGGCTTTAACAAATGGAGTCTAGATTTTAACTCACGTCCTAGAAATAGTTTTGATGGTGATTCATGGGTACTTGAATGTGGTGTTTGTCGATAGGTCAATAAGAAATTCGCAATCTTTTTGTTTATATCACCAGCTTCCCATTTCATTGCTTTCATTGACTGTTTAAACGATGAAATAAACCTCTCGACTTGTCCATTAGAAGCGGGATGATACGGTGCAGATCTAGTATGTTTGATACCATTACTACGCATAAATTCTGCGAATTCTTCGGAGGTGAATGTCGGTCCATTATCACTTACGATTTGTGAGGGTACACCATTTCTTGCGAATACTAGTCTCATAATGTTAATGGTGCTAGTCGCTGTAATCGATTTCATCTCGAAAATTTCCGGCCACTTACTATGTGCATCCACCATAACGAAGAACATACGATTCATAAACGGTCCAGCAAAGTCGATATGAACTCGTTGCCAGGGAGTTTCGGGCCACTCCCATGGATGTAATGGTGCCAACGTCGGTGCGTGTTGTGTGATTTGACATCCAGTGCATTTTTTTACTAAATTTTCAATGTCACTGTCAATACCAGGCCACCAAACATGGCTTCTGGCAAGCGCCTTCATCCTCACTATACCGGGATGACTACTGTGTAACAAATCTAAAATTCTGGTCCTAAATTTCTCTGGAACAATAACTCTTATTCCCCACAATAAACATCCATGACTTACTGTAATCTCATTCCGACGATGGTAATACGGTTTGAAAGTTTGTTCATCTGTATTTTCCCATCCGTTCATTGCTTGATTAAGCACCCTTGCTAATACATTATCTTTCCTAGTTGCACGTTGTATTTCAGCATTCGTGATGGGTAGGTCTTCAATTTGTGACATGTGAAAAACGTCATCTGCATCATTTGAGCTTGCAGTAATGTCAATCTCTAGTGGCAATCTTGATAATGCATCTGCATTATTGTGATTCTTGGTACTTCGGTACTCAATATCGTAGGTGAAACCAGAGAGAAAAATGGCATATCGCTGTAATCTGGCAGCAGTTGTTACAGGAATAGATTTTTCTGGATTGAAAATTGAAGTTAACGGTTGGTGATCTGTTAATAATGTAAACTTCCTACCGTAAAGATATGTGTGAAATTTCTTCACACCCCAAACTATTCCAAGTGCTTCCTTTTGAATTTGCGCATAATTCCTTTCTGCTTTTGTGAGACTTCTCGATGCAAATGCAATGGGTCTTTCGGATCCATCGGACATTACATGAGAGAGAACGGCACCAAGTCCAAACGGTGACGCATCGCAAGCTAAACGAACCGGTAACTCAGGATTATAATGTGTCAGCACTTGATCTGAAGTAATTAACGATTTTGCCTCCTTAAATGCCCTCTCACATTTATCTGTCCACTGCCACTTGCGGTCCTTTTCTAGCAGCTCATTCAACGGTTTAAGAACAGTTGAAGAATTTGGCATAAATCTGTGGTAATAGTTCACTAGTCCTAAGAATGAACGAAGCTCCTTCACGTTTTTCGGGGTCGGGGTATTCGTAACGGCTTCAACTTTGTCTTGGGTTTTTCTGAGCCCTTCTGCACTGATCTCATGTCCGCAATATACAACTTTGTCTTTCAAAAAGTAACACTTTTGTAAGTTTGCCCGCAAGCCATAGTTTTGAAGTCTTTGTAATACGTTCTTCAGATTCTGCAGATGCGTTTCATCATCTCGACCGGTAATGATCATGTCATCCAACATACACTGAACTCCATCAAGTCCGTTTAACACTTGGTCCATTGTTTTCTGCCATATCGCTGGGGCTGACGCGATTCCAAACGGTAGTCGGTTGTAACGAAACAGTCCTTTGTGTGTGTTGATTGTTGTTAGCAACTTCGATTTCTCGTCGAGCTCCAAATGTAAATACGCCTGGCGCAAGTCAAGTTTTGTGAATTTTTGTCCTCCTGAAAGTGTGGCAAAAATTTCATCCATCCTAGGAAGCGGGTATTGATCAATATCCAACATAGGATTAACAGTTGTTTTAAAATCCCCACATATTCGCACGGATCCATTTGGCTTCATCAAAGGAACAATTGCTGATGCCCACTCACTAGTGTCGACTTTCGACAGTATGCCTTCATTTTCCAGTTTTACAAGTTCACGTTCCACTTGCGGTTTAATTGCGAACGGTACTGGTCTAGCCTTCGCAAATTTCGGGGTTGCATTTTCCTTTAATGTTAATCTTGCTTTTATTTCGGCGACACATCCTATTTCTTCACTGAACACAGTTGAATATTCTTTCAACATTAAATCCAATTTTTCATTTGTATTTCCTGTGACTGAAATTTTATTCACACCTTTGAGATTTTTCCAATCAAGATTTATTTTCTTGAGCCATTCTCGGCCAAATAATGGTCTACCTCCATTTTTCACTACATACAACTTTAGATTTTCACTTTGACCGTTATATTTCACATGTACATTAATAAATCCCTCTGGAATTAATAATTCCCCTGAATATGTTTTCAATGTGATACTTGCACTTTCAAGCTTATCTCCACTGAAATATTTATCGTAATCCAGTACACTAATTGCTGATATGGCTGAACCGGTGTCCAGCTCCATTTTGATTTCTTTGCCATTCACATTTGGTGTAATCCAAATTGAATCTTGTGAATTTTTGCTTTTCACCTGATAAATTCCCAAATAATCATCATCATCACTGTATTCCTCGTCGAGCGAATGAATTTTCTTTTCCGGCTTGTATTTCGGTTTTCCAGAAGATTTTGTAGATTTACACGCTTTTCGGATGTGACCTCTTTTATTGCAGTTATGGCAGACAGCCTCTTTAAATCGGCAATTATCCGCTTTATGATTCTTTCCATTACATCGGTAACACTGGTACGAATTCTGCGATTTGTGTCTTTCCGATATTCCTGGCGGCGGTTGTCTTCGTTGTCTGTGTAGTCTGTTGACGGAACTTTCGGGATTTGATTTTCCCCTTAATTCGATAGCATCTTTATTAGCAGTTTCTACAGCAACGGCGATCTCGATCGCTTTGATAAATGTCAAATCCGCGACAGCTAACAGTTTTTTCTGTGTATGTTCATCTTTAAGTCCAACCACAAACTGATCTCTTAACGATTCATTTAAATTTCCGAATTCACAATATTCTGCATAGCGTCTCAGTTCGGCAACATATTTATTCACCGACTCCCCCGGTAACTGCAAACGTTTATAAAACCGGAATCTCTCCGCAACAATTAACGGTTTTGGACTTAAATGGTCCTTAAGAAGTTTCACTATTGCATTGTATGACTTTGTTGCTGGCTTGTCTGGTAGCGTTAGATTTCTTAAAAGTCCATACGTTTTTCCTCCTAATAATGTCAATAATGCCGGTACTTTTTTGTCGTTTTCAATTTCATTTACGGCAAAATATTGTTCTAATCTTTCTACATAAGAACTCCACGTTTCAACACTGTCGTCAAATGGCTCGATTTTGCCAATATATCCAGTTGCCATATTGTTCAAATAACCAAGGAAATTTCTCAGAAATATAAAATTAAAATCGGAAAAGTCCTCTGAATTAATTTAAACAATTAACATCCTCGTCGCCAATTTCTGTTGTGTATTTGCGTAATTATATCATGTCATCGTAGGTTCTTTAATAGTACACAAACAGATTAAATAAAATAACGA
>JARWCS010336740.1:0-11797 GCA_034783895.1 Geukensia demissa | reverse complement strand
GTTATTAATATTATAATTTAGCGTGTTGTAATAAAATATGCAACGTTCATGTATTGATGATGCTATGAGAATGATAGACTCAACAAACTTTAAATGTGACCAATGAGAAAAGATTTATCTTTAGCTATGTGGGGAATTCCAATAAAGTTAATCTTGGTTTAAATTAGGCAGCGAATAATATTATAAATGCAAATGACCCCGTAAAATTCGTCTTTGCACAAAAGATGTTTTTTTTTATGCACAAAAACATCTGATTTTAGCATTTGGTAATAGAATTTTATTTAAAAATAATATTCGTTGAAAGCTTATTTATTAAATCATTCAAGTTTTTGTATTTTATTATTCTCATTTTGCTGGAGCTCTTTTGGTTTTGAATAGAAATATTTTGTAGTTTAGCTCGAAAGGTGCTAAGCGCATACAATTCACCAATTTATCACATTCTTTTGAATTTTTATATTATTGGTGTGGTGGTTTTAGCATGCTATATCATTATAAACGTATATAAGGATTCTCACAATCTATTTATCTATATCATATAGGAACATAGCACTATACTTGCCACCAGCTTGAGGAATTATAATCGTGGAGGATTCTGTAGAATATCCTGCTTTGTTCCATGACCGTATAGACACTGTAGACTCTTCCTCGCACGGTAAAGTTAAAGACTGAGTAAGACTCTCCGAAGTGGTATTATATCGACTAGCACCATACGTCGCCGTAATACTGTATCCTCTCATTGGACCATTCTGGAAGATCTCATGCAATGCCTAAATTTAAAACCAATGTTGATAAAACACTGTTTGCTTATCGTCTAGGCTATTAATTATACTGATGAAATAAACTAGAAAATTTACAAATTTAGAGTCCACGGCTTCTCCTAGAAATCATCCCAGCAAAACAGCAAAAAGTCAAATAAACGTCATGTTTAAATCACCTGATAATAAAAATAGATTATTGCTACTTATTAAAGATTAAATTCACGGAACTATCAATTTATTTCCAGATCCATGGTCCCAAATGCTAAAAATCATTATAAACGATCGCTTAATAGCTATAAAGTCCATCTTGCGTAGGCAAGAGTGTTGTCCCCACACTTTCAAATAGAAGTTACCCCGAGGGCGGCCGGGGGTATAGATTTAGGCCGTTCGATTTTTTTCGCCTACCCTAAAGGGGCGTGCACGGGATGTATAAATACTCGAACTCCCCTTCGCAAAGTTTGTGCCGGGGAAAGAATAGGCACTATTTATCTTCGTCCTGGAGGCACTAGCCTTCTAAAACGGGTGTCAGTGGTTTTGGGGAATGTATTAATTCACACTCCGTTTGGGGGAAGACATAAAAGACGCCCCGTGTTTAGGAAATGCCACGTTCTAAGCACGTTAAAGACCCCTTGTAACGTCTCATTTTGAGTGTTCAGTAGACGGTCAGTTACAAGGCTAAATTTTCCGCCCCTATCCAACTTGTTTTTTTTTTCCAATGGCAGTCTAAAACCCCTCCCTTACCGGTCCCATGTTCACAGTCTACATATTGATTATTTTTTGTTAATATGTTCCCGTCCTAAATATGGCTGAAATGTTGTCCGCTGGACATTCAGCAGCAGTCAATCAATCAATCGAAAAAATGTTTAATATATTATTTTTATTCCGTTTCTTGTTTGTCTATTGCAAGCTTTTCCTATGATTTCCAACTTGTAAACTTAAAACTGTTGAAAGAACTTAGGTCATACGGTTTAAATAGAAATTAAAGCCTTTGCTGCACTCTAATAAACATTCGGAACAAAATCGAATTCCAAAAGCGTAGTGCGCGTCTATATGATATATCCATCAATGGTCTATTTAAATGTGAAATGACCTCATTTAACAAATAGGTGACAGACAAACAAACAGACAAGCAGCAACAGAGTTTCATTCGAAACTGCGATGATGTCTGAAGAGCTTGTGCTATGGTCATTTTTTGTAATTTGTTCCTTCAAAAATATTTCTCGTGCTGTCCCTTCTGTTTACCTTTGCACATAACACACGATCGAACTAAGCAACGAATCGTAAAAGATACAATTTACCTTCCAGTAAACAATAATGTCTCTTTGGTTGTCGGTACAGTCCATGCTTTTAACTAAGTAAGCGCCCATTGAAACTTCTGGCGATTGATCCGGCTCTGATAAAAATGAACAAATAGTTGAAAAAATAAAACCTATATTTGCTTACGGAAGACAATTTATTACATATACATACAAGAATAAAATGTTCAGTGTCGAATACCCATATGAGAGATCAGAAGTGCATAGTTCAAAGAGATAAAACAAATTTGAAACAAACAAAAAGATAAAACGAAAACAAAAGGAACAAAGGCTTGGAATCCACGAACTCCTTTACAAAACAGGTGTGTAATCAGGTGCTCATGAAGGGTACGCATAACCTGTCTTGCGGGTAACAGCCGTCGAGGAATCCTTATACTCTAATCCGGGTCAACGTCAATCCGAGAAGAGGTCAACTTATTTTTGTATTACCGGTAACAGTTCCATTACTAGTTGAGATACACTGAAACCATATGGATCAACTACAAAGTAACAAACTAAAAGATGATAAACAGTTTATTGTTGAAGGCCATAATGTGACCTAGAGAAGTTAAATTCGACTGTTATTTTGCTGATGACACATATCATATTTCTATATTGTACTTATATTTTAAAAAAATTGATAAGTAATACAAAGTAAAAATATTGCAAAGGATTTTTTAAAATAAAAAGTAGTAAAATAGCTTAGAAGGTCTATTAAAATACAAAATTACCAATGTTGAATAGATATGAGATATTTTGGGTATGCTTTTTGTATATTTCAAGGAGTAACCTCTCATCAGTAGCATTAGAACCGCTACAAAGGAAGTCAAAGATCCAAACATAGCAACAGAAGCTAAATTAGGAGAAAACTAATTCTTCAAGACAAACCACTGATATCTTAACCTGGAAAATAATTTTACTAAGATAAAGGATATGGAATAAAATAATTTTAACTTATATCTGTTTCTACACCCTCCCCCCGAAAAAAAGAAAAACATCCATCACAGGATAGTGTGTATAAAGCATATTAAGTCAATTTTAAAACACAATAAAAAGCGATAAAATACACCAAGTTTTATGCCTTATCCCTTTAAGGTAATGTAAAAAGAATTAAAAGAAAACAAGACCATGGCCACGGGAAGACAAACTACAATACACAAAAAAAAATCACAGATTCACTTCTTAGATGTGACCTGCTGTTTCATTAATAAGTTATCATTCTACATTGCATTAAACTTTGTTTCCATATGATAGTGCACTATGTTCAATCTTGGGGGGAGCTAATTACTCGTACTAATGGCAACGACTATAAAGCTCAACAAATAAATCTTCTCCGCATACGTGCGTACGAAGTTGTCTTAATATGACTAATAGATTGTCCAAAAGAATAAATTATTAATAAAGGCAAATAATTTATTGGACTGCACGCAGTTATCACTCCATCTTCAACAGCATATTCATTTTCTTAAAACATTTGATATAGTTGTGTCTGTATAAAAGTTCTGTTATTACCTCACTTGATTGGCCGATATAAAAACATAAAAATGACAACGGATATCATCACATTGTCGTACCATTAATTCTTGATCTATAGTGATTGCTACTATCATCATTTTTCACTAGTGTCGCTTACAATTCCGGAATACCTGATCTTAGTTTTAGTTTTAAATGGGTTGCTGTTGTTCTTCTTGCTTTGGTTTTAATAGTTGTCATTTGCCCTATTTTACTTTAAAGTTTATTTGTTATCATGTCATAGTCTTTTATATTTTTTTTATCTTTAGAGATTGTTTCATAACTTAACACCGGTTATGGCTTAGGGATAGAGTAGAGATTTTACTAAACATTTGGCGATTTCTTAGGGTTAAACAAGAGACATAACCATTCTGCAATACCATCCGTAATAGTATATGACTGTTTACCGTGTTTTTCGTCCACCCTTTGGCAACTTTGAATAATTTGTAAACGTTCAAACAATTTTTGAACTGTTAAAAGGAACATTTATTCTGAAGTGTTGTGTAAAAATACAATCCTACGCAAACATATATAACCAAACATTAAAATAATTTTAGACTGATAATTGTTTAGAAAATAAAAACTTTGATAATAATAATAACCTTAGTGATTCGAAACACTGATTGGTGTACAAATGTAGAGCTAACACACCTCTATTTCAACGGTTTTATTTTATTTTGTAATTTGACCATATAGAAGACGAATACCATTTTCTATGTTTATTCAATATTAAAAGTATTAATATATATAATTTTTAATCTATATTCGAAATCATGCAAGAAATAAAAAATTATATGTTACAGTGTGAAAAGAGTTCGACGTTCTGTCGATATTTCATAAATATCTGTTTTTTATTTATTCATTTTTTGTACAAAACATTTTATTATTTATCGCTTTATCACGATTCTTGTTTATGTTAACTTGACGTTAAGTTTACAGTGACAACCTGCGTACGTGATTTACACTGCATACAGTTTAGAATTAAAATTTTGAGTTTTGAGGGCCATTTCATCTCTTTTTCCCATATGATATGCAGCATATAAATAATGGGTTAAAATAAATAAATCACATCATACGTGCAATATCTGTAACAGTGTAGTTGACTACTGGATCACTGGGGTACCCTGCGTTCATGTCGGGTCTAGTCTCAATAGAGAATTCATACTGTGTATATGGTTTCAGATCACAAACTGTCGCATTAGTGTCTGCTGTATGCAGAACCTACAAAATGAATATGCATTTGATATTTACAAATAAGGAAAGATTTTATTGGCTTCCAATTAATTCACAGAATATAAGTGCAGTCATTACATAGATTGCAAGGTCAATACAGTTGATTGCTTTTCATGGAACGGAAATGTTCACAAAATAAACAATATATAAATGATGTAGATAGTTGTAAAGGAAATATATAGACAATCCAATAAAATGAATACTCAATTGTTCTAGCACTTGGTTACACTTAACTTTTCCATTATAGCTGAATCTATTGTTGAGATAATATTGTCATCTGTAACAGTTTTTATTATGCTTAAAACATATTGTCTAGTAAAGTTTTGGTTTTTCATAAAATTTCACAAAATTTATTGTTAAGCTTTGAATTTTGTCAAATACGATGATGAAACAAACATTATCAACTTACGTTTGAATAATTATAACAAAGCCTTGGAAAAAAGTTATCGGGATCAGACACTAACCATTGCCCACCAAACTAAAAAAATGGCTTGCCCTTACTAGCTGATGGCTAGTGGCCAAGTACTGCAAATATTTCTATTATAAGGCATACCTTGGTATCATTCCACTTAGAAGAGATATAAATGTCATATATCTTAGTTCTATTTCTTTTGTAGTGTGTCCATTGAAGTGATGCACAAGAGCTGGAAACAGGGCGAACAGAAAAACTGTCAACTTTCCGTGGCTTCACTAAAATTGTAGAAAAAAATCATTGATATTATGAATACAAATGCGTACCAACAGTCTAAGCAACCTAGCAAAATTTGACCTTAACCTCAAACTAATTGTAACAGAAGACATGAACAAATTTTGTTTAAAGAACAGAATAATGATTCACCACAAAATATCGCCATTAAAATAAGACAGAAAAAATGAATTAGAGCCAAATAAATACTAAGAAAATATGAAATAAAGGTGAAATATCCGTGAAATTTAAAACAAAATCATATTTACAGTTTTTCTGTTGAAAACAACTGTGAGGATTTTTTTTTTTTGATTTTTTTTTTTTTTATTTTTTTTTTGCTTTTATAAGGAAAAACTCAAACAATTATAATGAAGGTTTGTTATATATTTTCAAGGTTCAAACTACATTAGTAATTATCTAAGATTCATTTATCCATTTAGCCCAAAACCCTTTAAACAGTTTTAATGAAAATCATTCAGAATACCATAAATTTTTGGAATGGATTAAATTGTTGAAACAATGTCAAAAACTAACTATCAAGATTTCCAAGGCAACAGAACGTCTTATATTTACTTTTGAAAAATAAAACCAGAATTCACGAATAAATATTGTATTAAAATACAAGTTTACCAATGTTAAATAGATATGTTGACTTTGGATATGCTTTATGTACATTTCAAGGATTAACCTCTCATCAGTATCATTCGAACCACAACATAGGAAGTCCCAGATCCAAAGATAGTAAAAGAAGTTCTCAAATCAAAACAAATCGAAATATATGAAGCCAAATCCAAATGCTTGGTTATAATTTAATTTGATAGGTGGGAAATTAAACTTAATTCCATTTTAGGATGGATATAAATTTTAAATAGTAAAACTAGATTCTTCCCGGGAAATTTTTCGTCCCTCGACTTGTTTTTTTTCGTAAATATCCCTTCAAAACATGATATATCTGTTCATTACTATTAACTCACATTTTCTAAAAAAAAATTAAAAGCCCACATCTATTTCGACTTTAGTTCAAGTCATTTTGAAAATCTCCCAGAGTCAAGTTCAATTAACTGATGTATTCTACGTACTTGGCCGCAGCATTTCTATCACCCTGACACCTCTGAGAAAAACAATGACTAGTCCCATTATTAAATGTTTAAACTGTAATCTTTTGTGTTAAATGTTTGTACGTTTATATAAAATCTAAATTTACAACTGTTGTTTAAGTGTTGTAAATTTCGTTGTGCTGCATACCTTTTTCTAGGAGTAACCCACATCAGCAGCATTAGAACCAAAACTTGGAAACCGAGTATTCAAACATGATACAAGAAGAACTCGTATAAATAACATATAAGTTGAAACAGAAACCAAAACTAGCGGTTATTTCGGTTATTTTAGAACTGTTGAATTTTTGTATGGCCCATCGGGTTTATTTCTCCTCTATAATTTTCAACGATTAACCTCTCATCAGCAGCATTAGAAGCAAGATTGAGGAAAGCAGAAATCCAAATATAGTAGAAAAAATACTTTAAACCAAACAAATCTATAGAGGAGGCCAAATCGAGCAAGTTCTACATGTGCAACACAGGAATGAACCCATATAAATCAACAAAAATAACTGTGGGTATTACCAATGTTTTCCTGGTTAATAGTTATTTGGCCGGTGCTGTTGGACACATCACGTTTCTTATTTGTGACTATCACTTCAAATTGTAATATGCTCCTATCGAAAGCTTTGTTCTGTTCCTTATTCCATGTACAGTTTAGTAAACTGATATTTTGGCAATATCCACCAGATTCGCTACAAAAGATAAAATGGTTTTTTATGTAATCTTCATTTTAAACTTAAATTTTAGCGGAGGTCTTGATGCATACATTTTTATCTTTGGGGATTTCTACACATTTTGAACTGAATCATTTAATGTAAAAATGCAAACTTTTAGTTTCATATTAAAAATAAATGAAAAGAGACCAGTTAAATAATATTTAAAAGAAGACCTGAATTGAATATTTCAATAAGGATACCGTTGCCTTGCAAACATATATATAGTTACAGTTCTTATATAACCTGATCGTACATACAGCAGTAATGTTGTATTTATATCGTTAATCTTGCGATAGTTCACTCCTAATTCCCATGAACATATCATGCTCTCATCCCAGTCATATATGATGCAATTAAATTTCGTCACAGCTTGTGGATGATCTACAAGAACATGAATATTTTAATTTTCTTAAAACTGTACAACATTCCGTGACAACAGTTATTGATGGTTCTTTTTGTAGGTTTGCAGGAAGGGAGTTTAGGTGGCCTTTATTTTTTAACTTGAACCTTATTTCATTGTAGACCCAAATTAAACCACCAAGTTAAAATTATTTACGAAAATGAAAGGATTGTTTAACAGCATTTCCACCTTACCATATATAAATACATAAATGATTTTCAGAAACTTTTGAAGACATTTTTTTGCAGTAGATGAGTGAGTAAAACGGTGGAGAGTTTCAAATATGATTCCTAAATGAAAGAAAAATGATTTAATAAGAGAAAACCATCTAAGAACCATCCTCCTTTAGTTTGTCTCCTTAAGGGTATAGTAAACTAAATTCGGCTAAGGCGGTTAAGTACCATTCCGTCGAAGTTTTGTTCTTACTGGTCAAGCGGTTTTAGCGGAGACGATTTGTTTTTGATTGTGGGCGCATATAAAAACGAACGACGGACGCAGAGTAATAGTTTACCTCAGCCGCTTGGTCAGTTGAACTCATCATTTGAGAATGAATGGCATTGTGGTTTCAAAAATCGTAAATAATTTTTAAAAATATAAACGGCTTTTTAATATTTTCTTACTCAAATAGCAATAATTGCTGATAACTTAACCAGAAGTCAATGTTACTAAAAATATCAAATGTATGTGTATAAACCTGTTGGTTTTAAATAACTTGATCAATAGTCTTCCTTACCTGCCATTTTTCATATTAAGCACTTATTGACCAGATTTCATACTTTAAGATATTTTTCAATTTAAAAAAATATCTGGACCAATTATTCAGCATGCTGGTCTGTTATAATAAATCAAAAGTTTGCTCTGATGCCAACCTTCAGCCTAACCTTCTTTTTGAGGTGATTTAGACACCGATTTTGACATTAAGGAAACCACGGCGGGTGTTGCGCGCAAGATAGGGGATGTTTACTCTTCAAGCGCACCTGATCCCACTCTTGTTTTGTAAAGGAGTTCGTGGATTCCAAGCCTTTGTTCCTTTTTTTCGTTTTATCTTTTAGTTTGTTTCAAATTTGTCTTGTCTCTTTGGACTATGCACTTCTGATCTCTAACATGGATATTCTATACTGGACTTAGAGAATTCTGTTTTTTGATTTCCCCAAAATTATGAAAAAGATGCAATACCTCATATCTTCATTTCAAGTCTAGAGCATTGACAATTAAAATGTTTTCACGAATTGTGCATTTTAATGTAGAAAGGAGTAACAATTGAATATGTAGAACCTTTCCTTTATGCCCTGTCATAAAGTATTTGTCGGATTTTAACCACATAATTATATGTCAGTTTTCTTTCTGTAACAATTTTCCCATGGGTGTCTCAAAATTATTTTTTGGTCTTTTCAGCCATTTTGAATATGTTCTAACCTTTTATAAATGGTCCCTTCTGGGTTTGAGTTACTATTTTTGACTGTACTTTTTTTTTTCTTTCATAGAATGTGATTATTACCAGATACATTTTGTTCTTTGTACCTGAAAATGTCTAAAATCAATTTTAAGTCTCAGTCTAAAGAGAAGAAATATTTATGTTCGTTCAAAAGAAGTGCAACAGATCTTTTTGTCGAACTGTGCTATAATTCCATTTTAGTCGTGGTAAGTATCGTTTTCGTGTACTTCAAGTACTTACGTTCTGAGTAGACTCTTGTAGTATCAACAAAATCGTTTTTGACATGAACCATATTTTTCAGGTTGCAATAGTAAGCACGATTGAAGACTGATGTTATCAATGATCGCATTCCCATGGTTGTCCTACTGATGATGAAGGTTTCGTTGTCTGGTACTGGTAGATCATTTCCATAGGTAAAATACAGTTTGGAAGAATCGTCTCCGTGATCAACGGTTTCATCAGTTAAGGTACAATTCATTTCAATGTATTCTCCAACAAATAGGTATAAATCAGCTTTATTCCACTCTACAACACGAATCATTTTTTACTATATCGTGTCAAAAGAACAAATATTTGTTCAATTTAAAGGAAAATTTTACACCACAGCCCAGTAAATATATAAAGCTCTAAAAATCTCAATTGATATCTTTTTTTCATTTAGCTATTTGACAATCATTTTATCTTTAAAAATGTTACTACTACCATAAAATCTGCCAAACAGACTCTTGTGCATATCGGACACATCACCTTATATTATGTACATGTACTTTGACATTTTGAATGTGATGTTAAAGTATCAACATGGAGGAGAAATAGACAAGGATGTTCAAATATATACTTGCCTCCGCAATCACAACAGAACACGCATCCTATTCTTGCGTTTGTTTCAGAAACACATCCCAGCATTAACAGCACTAACAAGACAATCATGGTGACAAATCACCTGTAATAAAATAAGTGATTAGTTTGATGATTGTTGCCTAACCTGTAAAAGAACAATTGACAATATTCAGGAGAATTAAGATGACGACGTTTTATAACATGAGGCATTGAGGAACTGGTATCGCCCACATTAATCTCCATTGCTTGTTGTAGAACAAAACAAAGATCATTGCTCGTTGGTGAGGTTGAATGCTCGAAAAATATTGGCAGAGGGCCTCCAAATAATTCCACTAATGAAAATTTGCATTTGGGTTAGTAGTTTCAAAGAAAATAATTTTAAAACAAAGATCGGATGTTGAATTGTTGTTGGTAATACGATTTTGACAAGAGGCCACCATTCAACTGAAGTATGGTTTCAATAGGCCAAGTAGTTTTAGTGTTTCGGACCCAAAAATTGTCTAAGAAAATGAACTTTTTATCATTGTTTATTATCCACGAAATATAGAAAAAATTCTTAAGTTTAGATGACAAACCAGCTTTGCGCTTTCACGAAGGATGCACTTAGAATTCAGAAGAAAATAGTTTGGGTAATCTAATGGTTAAATTTGATGCCATAGGACAAGGGTCATTTTTAGGGGCCAAGAATTTGGCTTTTAAATGAAAAGTGGCATATATATAAATATTACTCTATATCGTTTGTTTTGACAAATGTCTATAAAAAGAAAATGCAACAGTGTTTTTAGTTTAATTGGTTCTAAAACGGTAACATGACAAAAAGAAAATGTTTGAAATGTAAAAATACTAAGAAATAATTTCATTCTATTCCAGTGTAGAATATCCATGTGAGAGACCAGAATTGCATAGTCCAAAAAGACAAGACAAATTTGAAACAAACTAAAAGACAAAACGAAAACAAAAGGAACAAAGGCTTGGAATCCACGAACTCCTTTACAAAACAGGAGTGGGATCTTGCGCGCAACACCGGTCATGGAATCCTTAAAGTCTAATCTGGGTTAACGTCAATCCGAGATGAGGTCAACTCATTTTGTATTACCGGTAACAGGTCCATAACTAGTTGAGATACATTGATACGGTTTCTCATTTTGTGTGTAATCGGATTTCTCTTACTTCTTCCTCACATATATTACCGTTGCACCTATATAAAAAGCAAATTACAATTACAATTTAATTACAATTCCATGATATCTTATTCAATAAACCGCTCTATTTTGTCAAAGAATATCTGCCTCATGTGCATTGCCGCAAAGAATTCGGCTAATAAGATCTAAATAGGCTAAAATTGTCAGTTTGAATGACATCTTTATTGGATGCTTTTATTATCGCTTAAATATGTGCAGACGAGAATTCAGTCCTTGATTTTTACACTTGAAAGATAAAAAGTATTGATAGTGTTATTCCGTTCATTTAAATCTCTAATCCCCTTATCCAATTGGTGACGGACATAAAAATTGTTCATGCCTTTCATTTTCCATGATTGTCATGGATCTCATTTGAACCCCCCCAGGGGGAGGTCGGGGTTTAGAAATAGGTCGTTCGGTTTCTCCGACAGTAGGTAAAACCCTGCTAATGAGAGTCCACTGGTTCTACAGAAGGGCCGTCTTTGGTTTTGTACATGTAAAACACATTTTTCAACAGTTCATATTGAGTGCTCATTAGGTAGCCAGTTGCAAGGATTAATATTTCGACTCAAAGCAACCTGCTTTTTTCCAGTGGAAGTCGCAATTTACCACTTTTTATGTCCAAACTTAACAGTCTATATA
>JARWCS010336739.1:0-19897 GCA_034783895.1 Geukensia demissa | reverse complement strand
CGGATTTGTATTCATGACAGTCGGAAGATATCCATTGTCATCTGTGAAATGGATATTTCGTACCGGTCAACCAAATTATGATGGCGACCGAAAAACTTCCGAAGTGATGACTCTAATCTTCCCCTGAGAAACCCTTGGCTCAGTAGCTTTCTTGTCAGCTGTATAAGCTTCATGTGTTGAAAAATGCAGGTTAATCAAATAATTTCATTCCAATGTGATAAAAAAGAGATCATAGGCCATCTCCGTACGAAACGGAGTTAATTGTTGAATCTTGATATCCTTATAAGGCCTTCAACATGGGTGGAGCCCAACTCATTGTGACGAGCTAGATCGCCCCAAACAAATATAATGTGTATACGTCAAAAAAGAAAATTATACATATTAGTACAAAAAAAAAACAACAATGGGAAATATAAACAATGACCTGGACTCTATACTTGGGACAGACACACGATACATTTGGTGGAATTAAACATGCTTTGTTATTTCTAACCCCCAAATCAAAGTCAAAGGCAAAATTCAACCAAACAAAAGCTGTAAAAGTCATCCAAGAGTAGACTCAAGAGTTAGAGAGTATCGTAACAACCGTAAGGGTAATTAACTCATACAAAATGAAGATAATTCTCAGAAGAATGAACACAGTTTCTGGTAGAATGTTTAGGGTGCAATTCCCGAAGATAAAATATAACACTGTTCCACATGAGATGTCATCAATCACAGTACGTTCAGGGATTTAATTCTGCACTTTCAATAAACGTGAGAAAAAATTAGTTGTAATGACACTAAATTATTATCTGTGTAATTTAATGATAATAGTGTCAATACTTGTATCAATAAAATTAAATTTTATTGTTCTGCCAACAATCTCAAATTTGTACCCTTTGTTTATCTAAGGTATAAGTGAGTTGCAACTATAAATGATTTTGAATTAATATGTTTATATATGTAATATTACCATAGACTACAGAACCTGAAAATCCCTTTAGTACCAAAGCCCTACATTTGCACTAAGTCCTTCCTTGTGTTGGTTATAAAATTTTGTGATAATCTTCTGAAGACTATAATATCTACATCATTGATGCAATATTTACCAGTAAGATGAAGGTTATGGTCGTTGAAGTCACAAACACATGCAAATTGAACAAGTTGTGATATGTAAACACCAGAAAAAGGATAACAGGCACACCTCCGCCAAGAAATGGAAAGTTGAAAATGGACATTGAAACATCATCCCATTTATCATAAAATTAGACAATTTTGAGTATGAACGGTGTTTGATACTTTTTTTTGGATAAATTCTTTTATCAAATATGTGTTATTCTGCGTAGTTAAAAGCTAAGACAGCATTAAGTTATTAAGCTTATCAACTTAATTTTTGTTTCTGTCGTTAAATCGCGCCTCTTTAACGTAAATAAACGTATATACATATTATCAAAAAACTATAAAAGTATCAGATGATATCCAGTTGTATATGTATCAAATGGTTCATCACTTAAAAAAGTTTGCATTTATTGCAACATATGTATAAACAGCCAGACTTTTTTGAATGACAAATTAATGAGATGAAAAACGGTCGATGCCTTGGCTGGTGGACCAGATGTGCCCCAGTGTATTCATAAGCCCAGATGTCAGACTTGTCTGACATGAAAATTATCCAATAATATTTTACAGAAATTTGCTGCATTTGTTTAATTTCTAAAGCCCCGAAAAAAGGAAACCCTTCGAAACGATTTGAACATAGTACATGTAGTTGTCCCTGCCACTGGATTTGGCACTCTTTATCGATTTATTTGGAAATGAGTACTTCATGTATTATGTTTGCATCTCGGACTTCTAATGTGTTGGTTCTAATGCAACTGATGAGAGATTACTCAATTAACTGTGCATACAGCATATACAAATTCACAATATCTATTCAATATTGGTATAAGAAAACTTTTCTTTAATAAATGTATGAGGTAAAGTAGTATAATGAGTAGAAAAATCGTACATAGTGGTATTATGAACGGGATTTGAATTTAGTAAGTTAAAATATCCAATGATTTTTATACTCCAAAAATAGTTCATAAAAGAATTTTCATAGCATTTGTTAGAGAAGTTAGCAATGAGATATTTTTATAGTAGTTCAACCACTGGTCAATAGAACTGAAAAGTGAGTAGTAGAGTAGCCGAAAAAAACCGAGACTTTTATGGCGTTTAATGACGTTTAGGAAGCCAGTGCATAGAAAGAACTTTTAAATTTGACAGATGTAGCCTTTCATTTGATGGAAACATTTTTCTGTCAAGTCCTTTGCATGAAGGTGTTTGAATTAGAAATTTCATAGCATAGGACTTCTATATACCAGTTTTTTCCACCAGTCGATTTCGAATTGCTTTATCTGCAGGATCAAAAACATATATATTAAAAGATCTTTAAGCTTAATTCACATCGAAATAGAATGAGGTGTACCTGTATATGTATCTGTAATTTGTTTAGTAATAATTAATACAAATAAACAACTTTTTTTCTTTACTTTATTTATAGAATTTCTCCAGATTTTCTTGCAAGATTTATGTTTTATTGTCTTTCGTTTCATTTTGTTGGCCATGGTCTTGTCTGTCTTCCGATTTAACGATTTCTGTCTGCCCCTGTGGTATCTTCGAATTCCTTTTGATATTTTCCAGCATTATATATGTATTGCTTTTATTCTTAAAAATTAAATAAAAGGAAGATTTTCATTCTAAAATTGTTGAATCGTTTCAACATTCTACATTTCTTAAGAACGCGGACGTATTTGAAGACACTAGTCAGCTGGTTTTCGAAATTAATATTTCGACTCGCTCCTACTGCGTTGCGATAATATTCTAATCTACGAATATCACCTTTCTATATTCGAACACTCGAATTTTTACAATACAACGCTTAATTGCAGGATAAAATATATGTACAGTACGCTGTCTCGATAATACAATTCAAAAGAACCATGCATGCAGTATGCCTTTTATTATACATTATATTTTTGCCATAGTTTAGAATACACATTTCAATTTCAACTTAACATGCAAAAGATGAGGGTTTATTTTGATTCCGTATTGTGGTACGGCGCTGTCGTTGTCGTCGAAGCGGTGGTGGTGGCGTTGGCGTCTGTAAACGGATTGATTTTCGGATGAATAGTTTTGTTAAGTTCTTTTAATACTTTTTGATTTTCGGTACTAGATAAAGCTTGGTATTAATTTTGGTGTTCTAACCCCAACCGTTTTTTGTGGGGAAGAAACTAAAAGGTGATTTTCTTACATTTTAGGATAAGCTCTTTTTTGTCTTATTTTAATCGGGATTTGTCTATGTATTCCTGATTATGAAGCCAACACAAGTATCGAAAGCGTCATGAACTATCTCTTATCGTTATTGAGATAGACGGAGTCCAAAAATGGATATGACCTTATTTTAGAAACTTTTATTTATTTCTTACTGATTTTGGTGGGGTTTGTTTCAAATTATTCCTTATGAAAAATGCAACACAGGTTACTCCAAGTCTTTTGTAGTGTTTACAGATTTTTGAATAAAAGGGATCAAGGGTTTAAAGCAGGAGATGAGAAATTTTTATTTTTCATCCGAATTGGATGGGATTTGTTCATTTAATTCGTCTTGTTGAGAGCTTTTAGTATATGTCAACAGATTTACTCAATCTTTTTTTAAGAAAAAAGGGGGTCAAAGTGACCAAAAAATGTAATTTGGCGTCATTTAGTGGGGAACTGGAAAATTTTATTTTTCATCGGATTTTGACGGGATTTTTTCATTTGAATTCTCTCGTTGAGAGCTGTTAGCAACAGATTTTCTCTATCTCTTACCGTTTTCAAGATAAAATGGGTTAAAGTGGTAAAAATGTTTTATTTTGCGTCACATTTTGGGTATGGAAAATTTTTATTTTTCGTCGGAATTTAAAGAGACTTTTTTATTTGATTCGTCTTAATGCGAGCTTTCAATACTATTGAACGATTTTCTCTAAATTTTACCGTTTTTAAGATACAAGGTGCCGTAGTGGCCGAAAATTGTAATTTGGCGTCATTTTGAATGGTATTGGAAAAAAATTTCGCCGGATTTAGATAGGCTTTTTTCATTGGATTTCTCTATGTGAGTACTAGAACTATATCAATAGATTTTTGCTTTCTCTTACCGTTTTTGAGATTCAAATTTCCAACTTTGCATTATTCGTCTGATTTGAATGGTTCTTTTTCTTTCTTTAATTCGCCTTATTGATAACTTTTAATAAAATCCCAATAGATTTCCCCTATCTCTTACCGTGTCGGAAAAAAAGGTTTGAAGTGGCCGAAAAGTGGAATTTAGCAGGATATGACAGTTTCTTTTTTTTTTTAGATTAAGGAGGTCAAAGTGGCTAAAAAAATCCAATTCCCTGTCCATCATATTACTGTGTCCGTATTATTATTGTGTCCAGCATAATAATGTGTTAAACATAATACTATGTCCACATTTACCAAAGTGTCCATTGTACAACTTTAACGGCTGCGCTTGTGAAGCACCTCAGATACGTTATGTGCAGCTGAATAAATTGCTAATACAAATAAATCATTTCGAAGTTCTCGTATTTAAATTTGCAGTTTACCAAATTCACTAATTCTTGCTTTAATAAACTAAGTAGAACATCGATTGAGCAAACAAGTTTTGATTGTCTTACTATTTTACTTGTAAAAATAAGGATTTAACGTTTACCACCTTTTTTTCTTTTTTGTGCTGATCTAAGGTAGAAAATTGTAGCAAGAAAATTGATATGAAAGTCTGTTTTGCAAACAAAGAATTATGGTTATTCTACTGGTTATGTATAAAACCATGCAAAGTAATAGCCATTTTAATGATATTCGGAAAATTCTAAACAAAATATCAGATATTATTGTATTTAGAGATTTGCAAGGAGGTATATTATTCCCTTTTATTTCCCTCTATACACTGGGTTTAGACAAAGTTTAAAATTATCTTTAATTAAGGTTTTTATAAAACTCAAAAACGGTGTCTGTAATTTGACATGATTTTCACAATTAAGATAAAAAAATCAATAAAAAGTTGGACCATTGATTTGAATTGGGTTATGCCATTATTTATGTTTCAAATTATGTGTTGAAAGTGACGTTTTTTATGTTGGGATTAAAAATGTTTATTTTGAGAACCTTGAAATCGTGAAAGAATAAAAAAAACATCACTGAAGACTTGCAAAAACACGCATTACAATGACCTTGAGGACCATTCAAAATTTTAGGACAACATGATGATTTTCAAAAAAGTTTCTCTAATTTAACATAATGAAAAAAACAATGATGGTGTTGCGTTATTATTGACACTCAAGTTTATCTGCTTTATCGAGTTTCTTGTGTAATATTAATTGCGTCAAGTATGCCCAAAGCATGTTATGTTTTGTATTGAGAAAAAAATAATTCGAGAAAAGTTGTAATTATCTCTCAAATTTTTTTCTGTATATTTTATGTATTTTTTACGGTATATTTTTAGCAACAGCTTATTCTAATAAATATTGACATAGTGCTATTATCAATAAGCAAACATAACTAAAATAGCGGACGTAACGATTTTCGTTTGTCCCTTCGCTATATTCGAAGTGTTTTCTCCAAATTTACATAAAGCTGCATTTAAGAAAGGTGAGCTTACACAATCTTATAATTATTGTCGAACAAAACGATTTAGAACTGATATTATTTCACAAATATCAGATGATGTGGAAATAACTGTAGTTACACATTGCCATATTGAAAATTCGAGTGTACTAAAATTGAGATCCTACTGGTAAATATTCATTAGACAAAAATCAACCTGTAAGTAAAAAAACAAAAGATTTTCGGCATAAAAACATATTCCATTTATTTTTTCCTTTGTTAAATACATTATATTTGTCATATGAATTAGCTGTTGAAACATGCAGTAATATGATATATTTAAAATGAACGAGGCGACAACTAAAAAGCCAGAACCACACCAAATCAAAGTGTCAAATATTTTACTGATACTTCGCACATATTTTTATAGATTCCGAAATGTATAGTCTGTATCACGACATTTATAAATTAAAAACACATATATAGGTCACCGTCCTTCTTTCGAGTTTCTGTAGGTATAAATTTAACTTATTTACGAAAGCTCATATATAGTAAATAAACAATTTTTTAGATAGAAAGAAAACCAGTCGACAGTATTTTGAAATGAAAATTGCAACGATATCTTTTAAAAATGCTGTGAATGAAAAAAAAAATAAAAATTTGGGTCCCCGGTCTTGTCTTCGCGGTAAAACATGACGTCTAAACTCATAGTGCATTCTTTATTATAAAATCTTAAGGGATTATATCCCTTTTAAGGCTTTTTTAGTTTAACATTTGAAATTTAAGAAAAAAATGAAACGAAAAAAATGTCTGTGCTAACAAATAAAACTAATATTTTTTTAATAGATACATAAAATATATAAATTTTAGAAGAAAAAAACCAAGGTATAATACTTTAAGGTGCTACTCTAATTGGAATTTAAATCATGTTATTCTGATATATTATCATTTCATTGAACTATCATGGAAGAGTTTATCTAAAATATGTCGCTTTTGTTGGCTGATAACTATCATCTTTTTTTCTGTTCTCTTTTAAATATAACACTTTCCAGTCCCATCATTGGTGACTCAAAAGCAAGTGACGTCACAAACGCTGCCATATACGATAACACAGTATGGCCAAGAAATTCGTAAATCTGAAATTAAAATAATTTTGACTTAAAAATTGTATAAAGTACAAAAAAATAATTAACAATGATTAAATTTCATAAAACTTAGGGACTTTTGTTATGAATTTTCAATTATATTTTGCAGACTTATCTTTTAAGGGTTTCACTTTTTATGGTCAACTTCTAATATAAGTAAACTCAGCATTCAATCTCACAGCTTAAATGTTGATCACGAGCGTTTATACACTCCAATATTACGACAGTGGTCAGTTGTCTTCTAGAACTTAACTAAAAGGGGGAAAATGCTTTGGAATATTGAATATGATTAATATAATTACAACATTCAAACGTTCATAATTATAGATGTAGTCACATTCGTGGGTACCATTGGAGATTACATCAAATATGTACCTAGTTTATGTACACCCGACGTAATTACATTTGATCAGAAGTGTTCCTTTAAAAGAAAATTTACCAACAAAATAAACATCTTACTTACAAATTCGCTATCAGATAAGTGGATCATTCTCTTCTGTGAGTACTTCCAGTGGTTTATGATAAGCATGTGTAGCAAATACGCCATATAAGTTAACTTGCTAAGCGGGACAAAGCCTTTCCATGATAACAGTGTATTCACAAAACCTAGAAGCATTTTTATACCACAATCAGGTAGAATTATATATGATTTAAGTGCCACTAGTGGAGCAGGAGTTACTTACCCTTCCAGAGCACCTGAACTCATCCTGGTTTTTGTAGGGTTCGTGTTACTCCAGCTTTAGTTTTCAGTATAGTGTCGTGTGTTCTATGTTTGTCTTTCGTTTTATTTTGTTGGCCAGGGTCTTGCCTGTCTTCCGAATTAACTATTTCTTTCTGTCCCTTTTGTATCTTCGAATTCCTTTTATGTACATTCACAGAAATGAATTATGTTACCAAGATAAGAAATGTACTCTGTTGAGAAGTAAAATTATTATTTTCAACGAATCATAAATATGACTTTTAAGTTACTCTGTTACGTAAGTCGGGCATTCCGTGCTATTTAACCAATTTGCAAACAAAATGAAATTTTAAGAACGAATGAAACGCTATTACATGGCGCCAACTCTGTTGTTCATAAGACAGTCATTCAAAGAGTCGAAATTACACACAATCAAATATCTACAAGTTTCCTGTATAACATTTAACAATAGACAAAGATCTACACCGCAGTCCAGTTGCAAAAGGCTTAAAAATGTTGTTTATTTTCAGTTTTGTACACTATTTGGAGGTTTAGCAAATGATATTAATTTTCCTCGGCGTTCTGCACGTTTTTGTCCACCAACGTATTGTGGATGCCAATTTCTTGATCATCGTCATATGAAAATAAAACCGAATAATAAATGCTCCCACTTTAGAAAACCATTTACCTCCGTTTCCGGTGGCGCAAGTAAAGATAACCCAGGACAAACAGGCTCCCCAAACAGATCTATGTACAGCATTGTAGAAGGCTGCTACTTCAGTAGATAGTCGTTCTGTGTTGATATCATCATATAAACCATACACAACTGCCATACCAGCGCCAGTGGCAACAGCCCAGCCTAGGAGATTTGTCACCTTAAATAAAAATTAAATGATACACATGAAAAAAGACCCTTAGGTTTTACTTTTGTATATAAACATACGTTAAACTTGTGCTTTTGACACGTATGAAAACACTTGATAAGATACGTATGATTGACGTACGGAATCCTAAAACATGCATTTGCTGTGATGTAAACGTGTGAAAATCGACAAACGTACAACTATTTCTGTAAAAAAATTATTCGGTACTTTTTATCATTGATTAGATATACATATACATGTACATTTCATATTACCCTATTTATTGTCCGTGGTGCAATAACGTTTTAAAAGCGGGCGTGTTTCATTCGTAAAACTTTCATTCTTAACATATGTGAAACGTCTGTTTGTTATGGGAAATAAATTTGATGTTTAAAAAGAGAACTCAAAGATATTTGAATCTTTTATTTTAGACCCAACTTTCCTATCTCATAAATAAGCTAGTGAGAAAAGACAAATATTTCATATCCAGAAATATTAGACATTATAAAGAAGTTATATGATACCAACATATTAGTAGGTGTAACCGTTATCAATAAATTGCTTTTATTTCAATGTGCAATATTAACCAATATCCTTTTGTGTTAGGATGAAAAGTTTTAAAACTTGCTGCAATACTCAAGGATATTGGATTTTGTTTTCAAAACAAAGGTTCACAATATATAAAAGACAATTCAGAAATTTAGTATTTGGTCTAGTGAGACCAATGTTGCCATGCATATCATTTCTTATAGCCAATGTTGCCATGCAAAACATAGCTTAGTTCCATAACAAGATAATATGATTGTGTAAAAGGAATTCGAAGATACCAAGGGGGCAGATAGAAATCGTTCATTCGGAAGACAGACAAGACCCTGGCCAACAAAATGAAACGAAAGACAAATATAGAACACACAACACTACAGTAAAAACTTAAGCTAGAGTAACACGAACCCTACAAAAAACAGGCTGAAATCAGGTGCTCCGGAAGGGTAAGCAATGTAATGTGTCTCATTCACTATGCCCTTTTTATTTCATTTGTAATATTTCATTGCCCGTACAGCTGTCAAACAGTTAGAATTATAGGTCATGATTATATGTAGCAAAGGGGTCAATATGTAATAAGATTCTGGTAGCTCTCTACACAACGGTCTTTACAGGTGTGTGTTTTATTTATAGTAATTCCCTTTGTCTAATTTGTCTAAGAATATCTTCATATCTATCAATGTAATTGAGGCAACTCAAATTTTCCTAGATTACTAATTAATGATACAGACATAGGTTGTAGATATGTTGCCCAAGACACAGCTTGAGAATGAACATAGCGGCTTCTTGTTCCATATACAATTTCGTCCAAATTGTTTTTAATATTGTGAGCAACAAGATTAATAATTTCTTTTTCCATGTTTGACAAAAGCAATAAGATGTGTCACACATATATGTTAGGAAAGCAGACAATTGATATGTATTTTATACGATACAAACCTTTTTGAATCTGTATTTACAGTCTGTTTTGTAAAGTAAATAACCACAGTACATTCCTATTAAATAAGGTCCCATTCTACAGTACGGCTTAATGTAAATCTTCTGCCAGTGTTTGCTGCTACCTCTGGTATAAACATTTATATATTATTAAGTGTAGTCACTAATCTGTTTTGGATTCAGAATTTTGGAAAATCGTAAATTTAAATTTAAAATCTAGGGTTGCATTTTAAATGCTAATTAAGTGGCAGCTATAATATCACAAATGTTTGTCGATTTAAAAACATTTACTCATAGTTACCTACTTTTTAGAAACTTCTCAGTGGATATGATATAGCAGATTCATTCATGTCGTATTAATAGTTTATCAGTTTTTTCACATCTAAGTCTTCCAAAAGGTAAGTACCTGGGTATTACAAATGAGATACTCTATATCCTTCCTAATTTTGTGATGATTTTGGAAGTAAACCAGTTATTTTAACTTGACGATTTTGAAAAACTCAATTATAATAATCAAATTAAGCGCAATATTATCCATTTATGTATATATTGCACTATTTTTAATAATAAATAATTTTTTAAGTTTTAAAGGACCTATCTCTTTTGGACATAGGCATGTGTTGTGATTTTTTAGTGCCAACAAAAAAGTAGTGTTTTTACCCATCAAAGTTTGATGCTGGAATGTCATAATGGTTTGAGATGACCCCTGTCGTAATCAGTGTACCAGTAAGGAAGAACATCAGCACCGCTTCACCAATCATATGGAAACTACAATTTAATTAAATTATTTTTATATCCATTAAATCAAAACGATGCGGAAATCGCTAAATAAACAGTATTTTATAGAAATAGAAATTTACCAGGGTTTATATAATATGTACGTATCTTTTTTGTTAAAGCATAAGGTTTTTTTTTGGAACATATTTCATAAACTTTTTTAAAGAACATAAATATGAATTATAATAGAATTTCGAAATCGTTTGTAATTTAAGAACATATATCTTGTAATTTCATAAAATCGTTTGGATGCATGAGAAACTAGTGAACATTTTTCTGTTCTCAAATTTTACTTTCGAATATCACTGCATGTAATAAAACTAACTAAAGATAACATCCGAATCAAGAAGTAAAACTCAGAATAGTTTGTAATCATGTAAATTAAATCAATGCACATCAGAGTACTTATTGTATATGGCTGTATTTTACATCGAGTATCAATGCTATGAGTAACATGTAAAAAAAGCTAATCGAGTAGTATATTCTCGACTTTGCAAGGCGAGGTTAAACCGATTTAAATTATCATATTTTAGAAAATAAGTGTATCACATATGCATTTGTGTTCTAAAACATTATGTTTTTGATATCAGAAAAACTGTTTTAATATATTTTCCTATGTTCACTGTTATCCTAATTTTTACCTCTCAACTGAATACTATTTTTAGTATAACAGCTAAAACGACGAAATTGAATATCAGATATCTTTCCTAGGGTTCCGCTTTTTTCAGATCGATATTGTGCATTATCTTATCTTTCATTTTCATTATGCTATACTAGTAAAAATGTCTAAAATGTCAAAAATGTCTAAATTGAACTTTGGACAACAACATATCTCAATTACAACATACCAAACAATTATGGTCATTTAAAAAACATTCATTTCACAGTTTTGGCAAGTATAAATGAGATGCAGTTTAGTTTGCTTTATAGTGGTTCAACTTCTTAATTTAATACATCCATTGTTATTTAAATGAATATATAGATTGTAAATAAACTTGAGTGTTTTCCTGAGTGAAATCTGGCTTGAAAATTGACCAAACATTCTGCATTTCTAATGAGTAAAAAATCCAGTTTCTTGTCGAATCTCCGCGTAACGTGGGTTTCAGAAATTTGTCTAATGTTTCAAATGTAATCTTGAAATGTCATTTTGCCGCAGCAGAATATTATAACACCGTAACAGACAACTTTATGTGTACATATAAGCGAATAAAATAATGGTTTTCTGTTTGTAAAGATTATGCCATATTAAGGGTTGGTTCAAAAAGGACCCTGTTATACCATTTTATAAACATTTCGAAAGGTACAATAGACTGGAATTAAAAGACAATGAGCAAGCAAATCATGTGCTCCGAAGTAGACATCCAAATCGTTAACTACAAACTTTTTCAGACTTGGCTAATAGACTATTTCAGTTAGAGAAAACTAGAGTAAATATCGGATTTAGAAAATTTCCCATTTTACTATTAATGAAATAGCCAAAAAATCACAATTTTATAAATTGTCTAAGTATTATATCCCAATCTGCACCACAGAAAACAAATCTGACAACACGTTTTCAATGATATTTTCTGTAGTGTTCCTTTAGAGAGACACAAGACTTCATACTTACTGATACAGTGGTAGAAGAATTATTGGACTAATTACATAGAACTGCATGTCGTTAGCCAGGTACCAAGCCCATCCCATACACTAACAAAAAGAGAGCACATACTAATTATCACTACAAGATACCATCCCATACATTATCTAAAGGAAAGCTCATTAAGAAAAAAGTCGTTATTAGCTATAAACTTTATCTTATATGTGCAAGCAAAATGAAAAGATTTATCAAAATATGAATGTGTTATAAGATACCTAATTTATTCCATGCATTACAAGAAGAGTGTGAAATATATAATGTTTACCAAAAACACTGAAAAAGATAATATATTATAGAATACAGACGTGTCTTTCGTTAACAATTCTTCAAATTCATTCGACATACACTTATGTGGGTTTATTGTATATAAGAAACTTAAATAATAATCTTAATATAAAGCATTTAGCCATACACTGTGTAATATATCATTGGCGATTGAATATTAAATTGTCCATTTACACAAAGGGGAGAAAACAAAACAAGCTTAAAAGCCTGCAATTTTTATTTTAGTTTTTTAAACTGGAGGAAATATCCTTTCCAGAGAACTATACCAGATGTGGTTTGACTTTCCCTTTCTTAACTTCCGGAGATGTCAAAAGCTGCCGAGCATAAACCAAACCTTTGGGTTTTAAAGGGAAGTTTTAGCAGTTTGATTGCTATGGGAACAAGTAAATTGTATTAATGACAACCTATATTAAACAAATCTATGAAGTATACTAAGGCCACTCCAAACTTATTTCTAGTTCTTCGGATTTTTAGTGATAAAAATAGACGCGAGTGAGCGAAATTTTTTATTTAATTTTTTTTCTGGCAATGGCAAAATAAATATTGGAGCACAACCTCAAAAACTGATGCGAACACAACAGATTAAATTTCACTCCTTTCTTTTTGTCTGTTTTTATGAGCTAGCGAGCAAATTTTATTTTTTTTTAAATTTTAATAGGAATAACGATCAAAATTTCTTTTAAAAAATGAAAAAATGGAGCGAGTAAAGTTTTTGAAATTTGAACCCATTATAAGAGGAGCGAGTAAATCCGAAGAACTATTAAATAATTTGGAATGGCCTTATTTGAAATATATATAGACATCAGAGCTAGAATAAACACAAAAGGAAGCCCTAAGCCTGCCTTACATTTAATTTGTCATGCCAAAATTGGGTCAAAATTGCACTTGGCAAGTGCAACCTAAATGACAAGAGAATACTCCATTAAAAACGGAGGAACTTGTGGAATCTACAGGTCCACATTTGGTCTTAACTAGGGTGGAATCCAATTCCTTTTGACGAGCTCTAGATGGTCCTAATCAAATAAAACCTTTACACTCAAAGTTAAGTAAATCTTCCCTTAATGTTATCATATCATTTAAAAAAACAATGTGAAAGATAAAGACCAACCAATGACCTCGACTCCTGACTTGGGCCAGACAAATGATACATGTGACGGGGTTTATTTTCGATATCTTAAGCCTTTTTTCTAACGTTAAATAAATAAATCCTTATTTCTCATTAAAAGTAAAAAAAATAATCAATTAATGTGGGGAATTTTTAACGCTGACATTATTCTATACAAAGAAAAAGTTTTGTCGATATTTTAACTCGGCTGCACTGTTAATGCATGTCATGCATCACAAAAATAGAACAACATTGTATAAATAAAACTTTTCAAACCATTAATCTATTCAAGGAGCAATACTCAAAATAATTAACAGCTTATAATTCATAGATCTTATTTGTCATTATGAGGTAATTACATTATCTACTACTGAATTCAAGAGGTTCTAATGCTCTAAAGCTAATCCTTTCTATTTTGCTATTTTGAAACAAGTGAAGTTTAGAGGTTTAGATAAAATATTCTACAATCCTGACGCTGTAACAGATAACTTAGATTCTACCATACCTTTTGTTTTTTGTTTCACTTCATTTTTAAACTTCAAATTTCAAGCTCACAGAGAGAACAGGGGGTTTTTGACTGTTTTACAACACCGTAATCTCCAAGGAACCGTTACGTTTGCACATAGAGAACAAATCCCAAACATGATAGAATAACATGAAATCAAATTACTAGTAGTCCCCCTAAGTACTGCTTTAATGGGTAGCCAAAGCCTCCCTCTTATCTTCAAGACCTTTTGGTCTTTATCAACAAACATCAAAAACCTTTATAGTATGAGGACAACAAAGTTGACCACTTGGAAAGAAACATATTTGGAATAAGCATGTGCTAATTATAACTAGATGGTAATTCCAAGTTAACATAGCTGTTGGAAGGACACTGTCGCATAAATTACTGGAGAATTGAAACATACCATTCCCATATATGGTTTACTGATATATTCATAAAGTTTATTTCAAAACAGCATTTGTTTGTTGCTAGGTATCAAGCTCTCAAGCCCTTTTGATGAAAGGGTGTTTTAATTTATAGTGTCTCACAGCTTTTGCTTATACTGTCGTGCAAAAAACTGTATATGCATGTATGTAATGATAATGATGAAACAGATAACTTTTTTGTGTTAATATATAATATCATGTAATATAGGAATAATTCGGATACAAGTGAACAGTGCTTTTACTACCGTTCTTCATCCTGAAAGTCACTGTAAGGCATTTAATATTATTTATCAGGGTATTTTTGTACAGGAAAATAAATTATGTATAATTTATATGTTTAATGTGGTGGTACAACTGACAGTAAAGACGAGGAGCGTCGAGTTGGAATGAGACTTTTAACAACTGATGATACAAACAGTTTTACCACCACAATGTTGCATATAAAGAGTTTATCTGGCATTTGCTAGATAATCTTACCATCAAACTATGAAATCATGCTTTTTATTAGAACTATTTTTGCATTGTTAAGGCGTCACAAAAGATTGAAATAACGTTGCCATTAGTTTAGTAACGTAGTTTCAACAAAAGCACATACCGTGTCGTTACATTGTAACTGATACTACTATCAATTACAGGTAAAAATACAGATTCTTTTTTTTTTTGTAAGCTTGTATTGTACACAAATGCAGCACATTTTATTAGAATACGCTTTAAATGTTCGAAAAATTACATTACGCTACCATGAGTGGAAAGTAAAAAATCACCTTATTTTCTCTTTCCTCTGCGAAGTTATTGATGTAAAAAAGATTGAAATACCATGCTTTCTCACAATGATTCTTTTCCGGACCATCTGTTGGCCAATTAGGACCACTCCCAGTGTAGTGGAACAAAGAGACATAAACCATAAGCACTAGCATATAGGGAGGGGTTAACCTGTAAAAATTATACATTGTTGATTGATTGATTGATTGATTGATTGATTGAATGTTGCTTAACGCCCAGTGGCAAATATTTCATGCATATTCAGGACGAGAGCATATAAATGAATGACGATAATGAATGAACCCTGCTTTGTACTTGCTTAGACCGACACGCTGAGCCGGATTTTAACGTGCTAGTCTCGAAAGCAATAGTCCACAGGAAGACATGCCACTTTACCGAGACAAATTATTCTGACTCTGGGACGACCAGTCTTTGCTCTTACTCCTAAATGCTGTGTGCTTAGCGGAGAAGCAGCAAATATCAAATTATACATTAAACAGATATTTAACTAGTGTTTTGTTTTCGTTTTTTTTCCCGTAAAAATCAAAGGAAGAAATAAAGCAGAAGTGTCAACCTATAATGGTGTCGTCTTTATTATACTTTGCTAACTTTCTTTATTTAATACATGACATGGATTGCGGTAAGCGACTTTGCATATTAATTAATGTACCTTTAATAAATTTTCAGCAGCTAATGTGGTCAAAATGAGTGCGATTTGATCGGTTTTTGTGCAAAAGGCACGCACATTGAGGCAAATACAAGAATCCTTATTTATTTTCTATTTTAGAGATTCTACATGAGCATGAATACTGGACGTTTTGAAACCTTTAATGTTATCTAGAGGAATTTTGATCTGTATCTTGAGGTTTGATTTCCTTGAAATTTCAGTTTAACATATGCAATAAAAACCAGGATATTGATATGTCGTGTATTTTTAGGGATGTACAAACCCTGACGATCACAACATTTACTAGTTAACATGATACATTAATGTATGCCAAACGAAATTTGCCAGACTTAAGTCAAAATATATCGAAAGTTCAGCTATAAACTATGTCAAGTTATATATCGTTGGAATTCTAATTTTTTGCCGCAAGTCATCCTGCAGTGAAAATTTAAGTTTTCATCAGCACAAAAAATTTCCCATTACATGTTAAATTTTTGACATTGAAAAAATCTGTCTCAAAATGCCATGTTTTCACAGAAAATATCGCGATTTGGTGTTATCTGTCTCAAAATGCCATGTTTTCAAAGAAAATATCGCGATCTGGTGTTATAACTAGAATATTATTTCAACTATATTCTTAAAATTTTATCTTTGATTTGTCATAAAACCGTCGGAAAAATTAAAATTACACCCTATGGGGAAAGTTTTTATTTCAGGTTAAAATAGATTTTAAATTACAGCTTCAGTTGCGACAAAAAATTAGAATTCCAAAGATATATATGATATATATCCTTGTAATACTTTTGATACAGATTCCTTTTAGTTGTGGCAAAATTCGTTTGGTGTATTATAGAAGGTTACCTCCAAAAGCGATGAAAATAAAACATTCCCCATTTCAGTTTGCCATTATTTTTCTTCAGTTCTTTCATAACTAAATATGTCAACAAACATCCGCTAAAACAAAGAACCAATAGGTGACGTTTATAATGCAGGTCGTTATTATATATATTCTGCTATGTATGATTGTCCTGAACAAAATGGTTCCTTTATTGTTATATTCAACCACTGGATATGATCACAATACGGTTGTTTAAAATCATTTCTATTCCGTCGATCGGTTCCTCCTTTTTCATGTCGATCATTATGACGAAATGTTGGGCAGACAGCTTCCGTGCTCGTGTTAGTTACGTCAGATTCGCGTGTCAAAGAAATCCTCTTGCAATGTAATGATGAGGAAAATCATTCAGTTAACGTATTTTAAAAATTGTTATTTGAGGAACATGTATACATCGCATGTCAAATAAAACTAAATACCGATTACAGTTGCCATGCAAAAAATCGGAAGTGCGATGCCTTACATTGCATCGAAGTCACGTGGTCTGGGAGACGAAAATGCAAAATGTTGACGAAAAAAGAAATGATTCCAAACAATCGTATTCTTGACATCTTGGACCTCCGGTGGCGATCAATTCATAACTATGGCATTCAAAGTTAAAGACTAAAAGAAAATCTCAGACTATATTTTCATTGGGTTCATTGCGAAAATATATAAGATGGCTGTCATAAACACAAAATTTTGGCAATATCTTTCGATACCATTTGGTTTAATAAGGCTTATTAATACAAGGAATTTGAATTCGATTTTTAACAAGGTAATGGTCCAAGAATTTTGAAATGTAAAAAAACTGAAATCTTGTTGACGCAGAAGGTAATGTGGTAATTATATACATCGGAGTTGAGTACAGTTATCTTAATCTTATTTTTTCATATCAAACTAAGCATTTTAAATTATTCAAAGTATATTTGTCACCATTCTGTAGGTGGCTTGCAATATAACATGTTTTGTTGTTCAGTATTATACCAAAATTGTTATCGGAATCAGAAAAATGTACCTTTTATTGGTTACAGTAAATTAATAATAGGTTTTTATCACAAGATCTATTTTCTAGGTCACAGTCTCTTCGTACAACTAGAATAATTCGTTTTAGTAATTAAATTTACATCTTGTGATGAAAACCTAACATTTATCTTTTAACTATTGATAAGTATATTTAAACGTATAAATTGGTAAGTATTGTGAAACTATTGTACAAGTTAAGATTTCGGGATATAACTGTTACAAATGAAAAGCGACACATTAAAAACTTTCGTAATAATTCTTATTCTCTTTTTTATCTCGTGATTTATCGTGTTATACTCAAGCCATAATTTCTGTGTAGTGCGTTGTGAACTAAACTTCGTTTCGTTGTGTTGGCCGTCGTCATATTTGTCTTCTAATTTAACTATTTGCGTCTGCCCCATTCGTATCTTCGAATTGCTTTTTATCATAAGTTATGTTCAACTTTCGAATACGGATAAAAATAGCATAACATTGCAAATGAATTAACCCCTGATTTTAGTTTTAATTTGTGATGATCGTGATTTAATTGTCCTTTGATCTAAAATGGTCATCATCTTTAAATGTGCTTCAAATTTTCACATGTCTTATATTTGGAGAATGTGTGTATACCGATCGTTACACATTTAGGTGACATACGTTAAGATTACCCCACAAACATCGGCCAATCTACAAATACATGATGCTAATTTACGACTGATCTCTGATCTCATAAGTAGTAAAAAGAGGAAGTTCTGACAGTTGCGGAGTACCTGAAAGCTTTTACAGAGTTTGTTTAATGTCATTTTTTTATTTGCTAGTACTTTGTAGTGTTTTTACTGTTTTTGTTTGTCTTTCCTTTCACCTGTTCTTTTTTTCTTTACATATTTATTTTTGTTACCTCAAAGTGAAAAATGAATCCACAGATACAAATGCATTACAGACAGCAAGAAACGTCCATCTGTTGAGCATTTTAGGGAAAAGATCCGTGGCATTATCTACAATGAATGATATTCCATATCTGAATTTGTTAAAATTCTAAAGCACTGAAAATACGGGAAAATATTGCACTTAGTAGTTTTCCCTGCCGTCGCATTTGGCTTCTCATTTCGATTTGTTTGGGTTTGAGTGCTTCGTTTGCTATGTTTGAATCTAGGACTTCCTATGTTTTGGTTCCAATGCTACTGATATAGGTTACTCCTTGAAATGTACATATAGCATACCAAAATTTTCCATATTTATTTGTAATTTTGTAATTTGAATGGAAAAATGAATATATTTACATATCAATTTTATTTTGCTTTCTCTTGTATGTTGACCCTCATATAATTTCACATTTCATTCCAACCAATTTTAAACTTTGTTTCAAATCATCACCCTTTCATGATTTAACTTGTAAAAGAACGGTTATTTGATTAATTATTAATGTAGAGATTAACTGGATTATGCAGTGTGTACGGTAACTGTAGTCGTCAAGTCATAAAGCATATTAAAGTTTTACAATTTGCCCAGAGAACTTAATATTTTCGCCCATAACATTTCACTATGGCTTTTTTAATATTACCTGTACTTTATACTTAATAAAATTTATTCAATTTATATAACTAGATTGAATCAAGTTCTCCTTACTATGCATGATTTACCTGCTATATTTAAAGGTGCACTAAATGAATGACCCATGATGACCCACGTCATTGACAGAAAACGTATTCCGTTCAGACATGTAATGGTGTCTTTACTTTGCTGTGTACTAAGAATCTTTGCTCCATTTGTATACACAGAAAACGATAACAGAAGTTTCCATGCAGTTCCTGAGAGTATAAAATAGTAAGCATAGAACGCATAGAACGAATATGTCGGTCATTTTAGTATGTTCAAAGTTTAAACAACAAGAAATGCCATTACTCATGTATAAAGAAATTAAGTTCTTTTCATGAAAAAATTTCAGTGGCTTATCATGCATGCTTTTAGATGTGATACGAGGACTGGAAAGGATTTTCCCTTTACCTTATCTGTATCAGACCTCTGTTTGAGTAGGCTTGCCAGCTATAGGTTGATTGATTGAATGTTGCTTAACGTCCAGTGGCAA